>JAQGBT010001215.1:0-34825 GCA_034698585.1 Disparrhopalites patrizii
AGATGGCGGGTCCGTACCCTATAATTACGCCTTTTATGAGTCTTATTTATTTGTGACCATTGCACTGCACCAATATTGCATTTGTGACCGCAAGATTGAACTGGTTGGGCACCCCCAACCAGTTCATTATAACGGTATTATAAATAAAAAACTAAGCATTTTATGCGAAAATAGGAATTGTATTTTTCAATTACAATTATGATTTTTTACTAGTCTTAATGGTATCTCAGAATGCCCCAAGATTAAGCTATCTGTTCACTGTACGGGTACACATTTCCAATATTTCATTTTTTTTATTATACACTTTATTTTTTTATATTTTATACTTTTAGAAAGTTTCGTTCATTTTCATGCTACATACGATTGCAAGGTTGCATACATAATATGTACAGTACAAGGCATTCAACCATTGTTTAATTTCAAAAATACATACAAGTTTTTCAAACATAGCGTCATTCAGACTAGCGCGCTGGGGTGAAAGGACCTTTCCAGCCGTAATTATTAATTAAGGCTCCAATGAATCCCTAAACTACTTAATTAATTTGTATGCTCGCGGGCCTACAAATTAATCAAAACCCTGGCTTTATGGTAACGAATAAACTAATTACTTATAATATAAAATGCTTTTACCTAGGATCCTTTATGATAATGCATATAGTGATGGCAATTCTGAAATGGTATTTTTATTCTGTTAAGTTCGGGCCAGGTTCATATCTCTTTTTAAATGATTTATAAAAACAAATCAAATAATTCAAAAAGTAAGCTGAAACATACAATTTAATTGAAATTCAATTCGTTTCAGAAATATAAACCAGTTACTGAGTAAACAGTTAATAGAGCGTCTTCAAAGAATTTTACGGGGTTGGTCTGCATTAAGAAGGGGAGGAAATCCTACAAAAAATCGTTGCAAAGTAATTTCTGAGTCATTATTTCCTTTCCCTGTCGAATATCAACAGATATTTTGAAGTCTGTATTTGTAAATCACCCCAAAAGGAGCCGGATGACTGAAAATAGACTCTTATACAGGCAGTAAATATTAATAATTCCCCTGTTTCTATTGTATGTTTTATTTCGTCGGTGTCGCCAAGTGTTAAGTTACATACAAAGTTAACACTTGAATGGCACCTGAAAACGATTTCCTGGTTTTACAATTTAATTTAATGTACTTGCCGCCCATAATATAACTTTAGGCGTGGGATAATTGAATAAAATATGGGCAGGCACTATCGTTTTTTGTTTTTTCGTTCCCATCAATAGCAATCAAATTACGAAATTGCCAATACCAACACAAATTAGTACTGATTTGAGGATTCACAATTTTGGCTTTCGCTATTTCGGTTTCACTATAATATGTATATTAGCTATGATATGAAATGCGTGATTTTTGGATTGTTGTCATTTCAGCTATTTCGCACATTTCAGCATCAACAATCAAGATAAAACGTCATAAACTTATCTACGAACTACCTCCATATAAAATACATACCAAAGTAAATTCTCGTTGCGTGAAGCCAAATCCTGCCCTCAAAGTATTACACGGAAAAAGACGTAGATCGTCAACACGAAAACGATATTACAAAAAAAAAAAAAAAAAAGGAATCCTTCTGATTCTGACGTTCTGACTTCTGACTTCTATTTAACGTGTGATATTATTATCATCTGTTTCATTTTGTACCGAAGAAAAAGTCACCCAGAAAGGAACCCAAAGAAGTGAATCAAAAACTTGGTAATTATTCCTTAACTTTCACAGAATTTCCGCAGTTAATCCAAATTTTTAAATAGGTACTCCAGAGTTTCATGAAAAGGTATCCACCATGTGTTAAAAGTTCTGGTGCGAGCGAGTAATCTACAGTCAATTACAGTTTACAGTGATTTTAAAATGCGGAAGGGTGGTTCGTTCAATTGACATGAATGACCTGTTTTTTGACATTATTTTTTAACTTGCTTCATACGGATCATACCAAATCACCGGAGTAGGTGAATCACCTTCAGAGACTAAGAGGAGCCAGTATCTAAGTTGTAATTTTTACCCGTTCTTCAAGAAAAAAGTGCAACGTTCAAGGTATTGTATACATGCAAGGTGACAGTGATGCTTAGTTAATTAAGTCTACAAAGGGATCTACTCGTTTTTGCCAGTATTTTAAACGTGAGTAAGCAGTTTGTTTATTAGAAAAGAAATGAGAATGACCTGTGAATTTGGTGGGGTCACATGTTTTGGATTGAGGAGTGTGATTTTTTATGTAGTTTGTCAAAGTATAGCGTCATGGATGTAGTTGTGGTTTTTTTTTACGACTTATTCTAGTCTTGTGCATCGGATCGTGAGTCCAGTTTCTACAGAAGAATAAACGATAACGATAATCAGTATAATCATCTGGCGGAGTTTTTATATTTGTAAGTTAGCTTTTTTGTTGTGGAGAATTTCCATATGGTTTTTATTTGTTTTAACACTGTGACATTTTGGAGTATTATGTGATTTTGTGTAATTGTAAAAGGAAGCACCTATTTGTTAGTAAGGACAGGGACTTGACGAAGCAATTAGCTTGTAACAAAATTACAAAAGTGTGTTAGTATATTTTGCATTACTAATTTTAAGGTGGAAAGGTGCAGCAGAGTGATTACAACTTTGTTGCGATACCCTTGGAAAGATTAGTAATTATTTTATTGTGTGTAATGTTGGCACTTGTCACTTAATTCGAACATACATTAGCTCGTATTTGCTGAAAGAAGAAGAATATTAAATATTATTATGAATATATTAAATAGTATGTCTGTTAAGGATTTGTAATGTAGGTTTGTCTGTGTGAAAAAGTGTGAAGAAGAAATTAAAATATAGCGTGTTTTGAAATTACAGTTTCCCTGCTGTTCCAAGATTTAGCTAACCATGGATAAGAAATATAGTTGGGAAGGTAAGGAACAATTTACTTACACATATCAGAAACTGAGTGCCAATGAGAGTACAAATATTGCAATTATTTTCAAGCTTCGTGAAATTGATTAAAAATGTGTTTTCTGTACTATTTTCTTTAACAGACCTAAGAAAAGAAGCCCTATATTTAGAGAATGAAATTGATACCAAACTTGTTTCGTACAGTAAAATTGGAGCTAATGCCTTCACATACGTCAATGAAAGGTAATTGGATGCTTTTGAAAGGATTAAAAGTAACAGATGATAATTAATGGTTCTTTTACGTTACATTTGTATTCGCTAGACGTCATGTAATAAATTAGCTACATTCGTTAGCCATTGCATGGCTGGTGCAGAAATGTATGAACGGGTTACAATTGCAATACCTACTTTGCTTAATAGCCACTTATCATTTGGTCTGCGCTGAAAATTTTCAAACTTTAATGCACAAGTACGTGCTTTATATATGTATGATGCAATAAATTCGATGAAATGACCTGTTCGCCATTTGGATAATTATTTACAGCAATTATGCAGTTTGTACAATAGACGTACATATTTTACTTACTTTTAGTGATAAAGACACCTCACCGTTGTTATCTGCGGACAGGATGTTTGAATCTTTGTCGGAGGAAATCCAGGGGCTGTTGGGAAAGTTGAATCAAGTTAATGAGGAAATGACTACAATATCTAGTAGTACTCCTGGCTTGTCCACTCCTGCTGTCATCCATACTATCCAGAGACACAGAGACATTCTTCAAGATTATTCGCAAGAATTTCGGAAAACTCAAACCAATCTCAGAAGTCGTCGAGAACGGGAAGAATTGTTGCAGGGTGTCAGGAAAGAAATCGAGTAAGATATTCATGCCCAAGGAATTGTTTTATGGTTGTAACCTGATCAATGTGATAAAGATACTAACTAGCTCATATTTGGATTACGGTTTCGATTTTGCAGCTCCAGTAAGAATTCCTTGAGCCGACGAATGGATTTGTACATGAAAGAACACGATCACTTGAAGAGGTACTTTTAACTAAATATAAGTTTTGCAATGGCTTGACTCGTGACAAGGTCAGCAACTAATAATTGTATTTGGTTGTAGTTCCGAACGTTTGGTAGATGAGCAAATAAGTATCGCCATTGATACCAAAGATAGCTTAGTCAATCAACGCGTGGCATTTAAGAGATTTCAGTCGAGGATCAATGATATCACATCCAGATTTCCTGCGATTAACAATCTTTTGCAGAAGATAAATTTGAAGAAACGGAAAGACTCAATCATTCTTGGAGTCGTTATTGGCGTCTGCACATTCCTTCTCTTACTTTACACATTTCGTTAAACGCTCGTCTTCACAAAATCGTTACCTCCGTACGAAAAGGATTAATCATTTGTAATTACTATGAATCCAACTCGAAAAATAAAGTCGTAAATATTACCCTTAAACATTATACTAACTACATACCTATACGCATACACGTGTGTACGTGCTAACATACATATTCGGAATTCAATAACATTTATTATACATGTGAATGGGGAATGGTATTAAAGTTGTATTACCAACGCTTAAGTACGTACCATAATTTATACTTTATAAATGGTCCATCTAATTTGTACCCTGCTAAGTCTATGTGAAATACAATAATTTACACGACATTTGTTATTGTTGATCCTGTAAAATCACCTATTTTTGTGTAAAAAGAGTCACTCCTATATAGAATCCTAATATGTTAGAACAGTAAATTTGAAAAGCTGAATGACTGAATGAAATCGTTTAAATAAATACAAAGTTTTTTCAGTACGCCGCAAGTATATTTGTATCCATTTTTTACGGTCATCGATCTAAATAGTTCAATCATATTGATTCCGAATGGCGACAGTTAACAAAATTCAATAAGAAGCTTTGAATATTTTAAATGTCCGTAATATCTGAGAGAGAAGTGTAATTAAAAAGCAGATTTATGAGCTATTACTCGAAAGTCGAAAGGTATTCAATAGAATTGACAGCTGTTAGTTGTTACTGAATTACAAATTACAACTGTATTACCTTATTCCGGCCACACATAACTCCACGGCGCGCTCCACCAGAGGGTACTGGTTTTGTAACGGGCTCGTGGAAAGGACATGATAAAAACAAACCGGAAATGACGACCTTCTGACCCCAAGAGTAAAAGATGATGCCACAGGTCGTTGTTAAATCATCTTTGGCAAGTATAGGAATTGTTGCTTAAACCACCAAATTAAATATCATCAGCATCAGCGCCATCACCAAAAAAAAATAATAACCTGGACTTCTGGACCATCCCAAATTCATTTGTGATTTTTGCGCGCGACAATGCAGGTGTAATATACAGACTTCCTTGCGTCATTCATTCCCCGTCCAGATCTGAACAATCATAATATTTAAAAAAGTGATGAAATATTAAATAATTGAAATAGTCAGAAATAAAAATAGTAATTAATGCAGGAAATTGTGGGAAAGTACTGCAAAAAGTAAAGTAGAGACACCGGACATCAGGTAGGAGCAAAGGTCAAAGGTGGTTACGGTATCAGTGATTCCTCTCCACTTTGATGGTAAGTATACCGATTTCTTTTTCCGTTTTAACCACTACAGAACGTTAACGTGTGGTGTAGTTGCAAGGTACATTAATTAAGTATTGAATAGAGCATTTTATCCTTGAATACTGATTGTTACGGATTGATTTGATTTTGTGACTCCCTTTAGATTTCGGATTTTGTTGGGTGGAAGAATTGGCTACGGAAACAGTTTTTATTATTAAACGTACGTTTACCCACGGACAAATAAATCACCATGTCGGTGGTCACTAGACGATTGACCTCATCCCTGGTCAATTCTTGGGGTTCCATGAATTTTACTGGGACGTTGCTCCAGAGGGTGACTAATACTAATTTCTGTTTAAAACCCTTGGTTATGTTCAGGACCAGTTCCAGGAGTTTGTCTTCTGGCATTACGGATGGTAATAAATTTAATCAACCGACCACTACCAGCACGACGAAACTTTCTTATAATGGAAACAGTTTAGGGAACATTACGAAGAGTTTGCAGATGCTCAGGTCAATGACTTCATCAGTGTCGAAGAAGCGAGTACCCAAAAGAAAAGCTGTTATTCGGAGTAAGGTGATAGATGAATTGGGCATTAAGAGCTATGACCATCTCCACGATGATGTCACCTTTCCGGTCGTGGCCTATGCTACTTGTGAAGAATTAGACTTGGAAGACCTGAAAAAGGGTCTAGTGGAAGAAGGCCTCTATGTCCCTACAAACTGGAGTGAAGGTAAAGAAAGATAAAATACCACAACCGCAAAATTATATCTTTCCCATTTTGGATGAGTCAGTGTAAAGTCAATATCTGATTATTTGGATTGTTGGTTAAGTGTTTCTGGAACCAAATGTTTGCATTGCATCATCAGCAAAGAAAAAGACATTTCCTTTTTATTTTATTTTTATTTTTAGAATTGAGTTTAGAGGACGTTGTTCATGTCACCGCTGTTTTCAAAACGGGGATGGAGACTAGAGAAATATTTTTCTTTCGAGAAGGTGCCATCGTGTTCTGGAATGTTCACGACTGTGAACGATCGCAGGTGCTAAAGTTAGTTCATTTTAATACCTAAATGTTTTTGCTTGAATTCAATTCTTGTCAGTGTCGCAGCTTATAAGTGGTGGTTGATAGTTGATGCTATTTGTTCATGCTGCTCATTCATTACAGTATTAGCATTCGTTTCCACGTTTCACATACTTTGTTGTTTTTTTTTTCAGATTTGCGAATAAGTTTCAGCAACAAAGTTACCTTGATGTCGACGTAGCTCAAGAATCTGAATTTATGCTGTACGCTAATGTCAGTGATGGGTGAGTTGGGATATTACTTATACTTGTTCAACAAATGTACTTGCGAAGTAGTTACTCTACGCATGTGATACACAGAGTAAAAATAAAATACGTGTATTTTATTGCTGGAAGAGTACGGCAGTTTCCAAAAACTGCCGTACTCTTTACTCAAAACCGGTTTTTTTTTCTACAGGACCCGGCTGAGTAACAAAGGAAGGATTTTACTACACGGAGTCCACCAACAGAATCCATTAGCTCCAACTTTGGAGAAGTACACTTTTTCAAACGCCATGGCTTTGTCGGTGAAACTGGGAATTTGGGAGTCAACTTTAAATAAGTTTGTTCACAGCATAGAACACGTAACAGAGGTATTACAAAACTGAAGCAAGGAATTTGACCGCTAGTTCTGTGTAGTAGTGGGCTTAATTTTGCTTTTATAAATAATAATATTTAATTTTAATACTATCTAAGACTGAGTAATTAACATTCTCAATAAGAAATGTAATAGTGTCCGCTTAATGACGCCACAGAGACACCATCTACAAATGTTGTTTATATCATGTGTCCAGGAACTGAAGTTGGGTCATCCCATAAGGATGAGCCGGAATCAAGTACTACAAAAAACAGGAGAACTGTTTGCGCTCCGTCATGAGATCAACCTAAACTCAGACTTACTTGATACACCTGATTTTTACTGGGACCGTGACAATTTGGAGAATCTGTACCACAAAACTATTAATTATTTGAGTATTAATCGTAGAACAAACGTTATGAACGAGAAACTAAACCAGTGCGTTGAATTGCTTGAACTCATCCTGTCAGATTTAAACGACAAGCACCATGTACGATTGGAATGGCTTATTATTTTGCTTATTATGATTGAAGTTGGCTTTGAAATTTTTCATGTTCTCGACCGCTACCAAATCATTTAAAAGTGTACTATGAACTATGTATTTCTTTTCCATTGTTACATGTCTTAGAAAAGAGTCAATTTATTTTTCAGATAGAAGCGATTAATGTTGCTGTTAAGTAAATGTGTAAATATAAATGAATATTCTACTGGTGATTTCGTGTCAAAATACAAAGCACTTTTCAAAATGTCAAACAACTTTATTTGTTTTCAAAATAAAGCCATAAAATAAATACTGAAAGATTATTTCTGGATGTGATTGACTAATGCTGATGCACAGATGCACTGTGTCATAGCTGGATATTATGCAGCTGAAATCATTACTGATGCCCACGTAATAGAGGACCAAGTGACCAAGTAGTGCACAAGTACTTAATTAAAATTAATTGTGTTCCAATTAATTTTTTAATAATTAATTAATATAAGACAGGAGTGATCCTGTCCTATATTTTTTGAAAATACTACTTATATCCTCACTTGCGTTATCCTTATCTAATGAATCATTACTGATGCCCAAACGGTGATTGATGAAGTTATGCATGTGTTAAACAAACATCTCGAATATCAGACAATCGTAATTCATTATTATTCTCGCCCGTTTTATTTCTTGTTTCATACGCAAAGTATACATCATATCAACCAGTGCCAAAAAATTCCCATTTTCCTATCAATTTATTATTATTACAAAAGATGGCGATGGCTTAGAAAAGAGCACTTTTTCCTCCAGAATGTCCCACTGGCTCTGAAGAATACATTGGTAATTAATACACATATTTTTAAGCCACTGATGGTCGTCTTATACGATTCCTATATATTTTATGAGCTGGGCACTTTCTCCATGAGTATGTAACTACAGTATATATTCGAAATCGAAAACAAAATAATACAAATTTGTCGCAAATAAAATAAAAATTTATTAGTGACACAATTTTCATGTCTAAGTATATGTCCCCATTAAAAAACAAGGCAATTGTGGTTTCTGAGAGGTATTTTTTTCGGTATAAGCTTATCCCGTTTTTTTAAAAGATAATAATCATGATTAGATTTCTCTCCCTAGTAGTAGCAATAATACAAACCGTGATATAATCATGACAATTTTTCCTGGAATAATTAAATAATAATAACGACCGAGCAGGACAGAACAATAGCAATCATAATAGTAATAAATTGGTATAATTTTCAACAATAATAATATATATTTAAATTAATAATCATTTTTGGGTGTATACATTTTTCTGTTTTTGGATTTAATAATAAAGAAAAAGATGAATGTGTACTTAAAACATATGTCAGTATGAATCTGTAGTATGTACATTAGTTTTTTGTAATAACTTAATCATCATCATAATATTATTACTTTTTTTTAGAAAATCGAAAATCAAGTATATAAACCACAAAATCAAATACACAGGTTTCTCCTTAAAAATATATAAGTATCTTTCTTCTTACGTACGTATCATACAGGTGTACATAATATAATATTACTACGCTTTCTTTCTCTGACATTGTAAACTAAAATGCACATGTTCTCTCACATGTTTAAGCTTGAAGTAATAAATAATAACTAGTACATTCACTATAACTAATTGTTTGTATACTTAATAACAATATAACATGACAACTTTTTTCCTTTGCGGTTTAAACTACAATTAAAGGCAAAACTCAGTTACGGTCGGCTTCGTAACTTTTTTTTTACATTAGCATAACGCTCACACAAACGTTTCTGGACAAGCAAAAAAGAACAAGTACGGTCACAGTATTTTTTAAATAAAGTTACACTGTAAACTATATGTTATAATAATATTGTCTGCATATATCCGAAAAATTAAGACTTTCCTCACTCGTAGCAGTCAAGAAAATCATGCTAATTTGTTTTTACTTCTATAAGGAGGGATAATAAATGAGTATATGTGAAGTATATATTTCCACATGACCTTACATCAGAAACCTAAACTTGTTTTTGCAAGAACAAGCAAAATGCGTTTGATATCAGACTTTACTGAAACATTCAGTAAAATTGTAAAACTCCAGTTTGATTCAGTAGTAAAGTAACGGTAGTAAGTCACCCTGTGAGAATTATAGAACTAAAAATAAAAACAGTACGTTATTGACCGTGTAGTACTGGTAATAACACTATTTCCATTGTGAATGTAGCTTGTGGTATAAATAAAATCTGTAAGACTGAGACTGTATGAGATAGAAACACTCTTTTAGACTACATAAAATTGGACTGTTGGTATCGGTTTTCTCGCCAATATTTGCATTAAAAAATAAAACGCTTTACATAAATTCGCCAAATTATTACAAAAGATTTACGGTAGGATTAACGTAACAGGTGATTACTACCGCCTCAAATATTTCGTTCCTGTCTATTGTTCGCATATTCTGCAATATATAATGAAGATTGTTTTAACCAGTATTCCCACTTCAGTTCTCTCCACAGTCGATAGTACAACTAAATTTTTAAACGTTAGTAATTAATAATAATAGCCTGTTACTATTTCACTACTCATTTGGTAATTGGCTGTACTTTCATTGAGTACTAAAACATTAAGGGAAATTTACTGTAAATCAGATTTTTGTATGTTCGAGTCCATCCGATTGGTACCAACCATTTAAAACCTGTCATTACGATCTCCTACGAGATTTTCTGCTAAGTAATAGATTTTTTATTAAAATTTTACTATTATCCTTCCACAATTAAATAATATTGCGCTTTACCGCTTCCGGTATTTACTTCATTTCCTACCAAATCTGCGAGAGCTGACAAGAGCAGGAATATTATTATCATAAAAAGTATTTGTATGAGAATCCTTATTACATGCAAAAAACTTGCCTATACTTCGCCTTCTACATTCTGATTATTAGTAGTAACTACCGTAGTCGAATCGTAATAATAGTAATATATTAATTAGGTACAAGTTATTTAAGAATCTTTAACACTTTTAATGCCTCTCCGTAGTCAATTTTTGTAGTAGCATGGTGTGCAGTCTACCGACGATGATTATTATCAATTACCACCGTTTCACGCAAAAGATAATTATAATGTTTAGTTCTACACCACTACTCATGTTTACAAAACCTACAACACTATTATTAATATTATGTACGCCAAATTATATAATGAGAGCAAGGTTCTTTCTTTTTACAAATTTATAGATTTTTACACAATATATATTTGTCTATTATATTTATATATTGTTACATGTGTACAGTTTTACATTACACGGATACGTAACAACAATTTTTTGCAGCCGTAGTAGGTATAACATGATACAGGAACATGTTCTCCACACATAATCCACTGTACCACCTTCTGGGCGTGATTCTAAAAAAAATTCTACGTAATTATTATTGTACAAACAACGGAAACACACGCAGCGTCAGCTCCGATTTTTAGTTTTATTACATTGTACTTCAATCTCGCCTGTTTGGCAGTTTTTTTCAAAAAATTAATAAGGTCTCACAATTAAGATTTCATTTTATATATTACAAAAAACGAACTTCTCCAGCGGAAGTTCCAGAATTTTTTTTTTTGCTTTTTCATAGCTGCCTATTACTTCGTTCCTCTACCACGAATAAAGAGTGGTAGGAATTCTTATTTTATTGATGTCAAAGTTCTCTGTTAGCATGAAGTACCTAATAAGGAAGAGATGGTTTACCTAAGAAGGTAAAACATCGTTGATGAAGGACACTTGCAGATTCTTAGAACTGTCGACAGTCCTTAGAGGTAAGTACCGAAGCAACAGTCGTTGTACATAAATGATGCGGCTGCTCTTCACTGAACTTCCGCCGATCCAAGGACCCATGACTACGTAACGATTTATCACATTTATTGCAACTTGTAGGCTTTGGATCTGAACGTTCCTATGCCATTAATTCCAGGCAATGAGCAGTAAGGCAATTTCTACGTCCTTAGGTTGTCCTCACAACTTCCAACTTCTTAGACCATAGAACACTGTTCCTTGTACCAGAAACAAATACGTAATTTCTTTAAACCAAAACGTCGATCGTGTTGTACAACTGAAGAAGTTTTTGAATGTGAACTGGAAGACAAGAACTTCTATCGTTAGTTTTTGGATCCAAGCACAACCACGAAAGAGCATTGTACCCTTCCAAAACAAACCTAAAAAATAGTAAGAGACAATAATCTTATGTAGATACTTGTAAAACGCACACAATCAAACGTAATTTCTGGAATTTTGTATATAACGAATCAGATAGGAGCGAAAGACATAAGCTAGAGTTCTTCATTGAATCACTTCTGCTGAACTATGCGGTCATCATGTTACAAGTTACAACACGGAGAATATTTGTTTTTGACACAGAACCAAACCAAGTATAAGACAAGCGAATGTACCCACATACCTGAGCACATCTGTTGTGAACTGAGAATCCAAAGGATGCTGCTTCGCTGAGGCCTTCTTTAAACCAAAACGTCGATCGTGTTATACAACTGAAGAAGTTTTTGAATGTGAACTGGAAGACAAGAACTTCTATCGTGAGTTTTTGGATCCAAGCACAACCACGAAAGAGCATTGTACCCTTCCAAAACAAACCTAGAAAACAGTAAGAGACAATAATCATATGTAGATACTTGTAAAACGTACACAATCAAACGTAATTTCTGGAATTTTTTATATAACGAATCAGATAGGAGCGAAAGACATAAGCTAGAGTTCTTCATTGAATCACTTCTGCTGAACTATGCGGTCATCATGTTCATCAACACGGGAAATATGTTTTTGGCGCAGAAGAAAAACAAGAAAAGCGAAAGTACCGCATACCTAAGCACATCTGTTGTGAACTGAGAATCCAAAGGATGCTGCTTCGCTGAGGACTGTTGTGGAAGCAAATCGTCATTATGAAGTACACTATGTGAATGAAGATGTAGAGCGGACTTGAGGAAAACGCCAGTACTTTTCTCCACGGATCTTTGCGGGCAGGACGCCCAAAACCAGCTTGGTAGCTGTCCTGCTGGTGCAGTAGAAACAAGGTAGCCCAGGGCCAAAGGTTGTTGAAGAACAGTGCCCAAATCATCACTTGAATCCCCTCTCCCACCAAGCTGAAACCCAGAATAACCGTACATTACATATCGACTTGCAGCCACTACTCAAAAAAAAATTACTGAAAGAACATTAACATACCCTTCCTTGTCCTCCAGACTGAAACGGGGACTGTCTCCCGGACGCACCTACACCACCGGGACTTCCAGGTTGTGAAGTAGAATCTCTTCTTGGACTTCCACCCACGGGACTAGGCACTGTTGGTGCATTATCATCCCAACCTCCAAAAATATCCCCTAATTGCAGATCCTTTTGATTGAAAAATAATGTCCACAATCAGTTTATTTTACTTAAGATTCTTAGAAAAAGCTTCCGTGCTTAGGTAAGTGCTACGCATACCTGCATTCCGTCAATTCCATCCCCCATCTCGTTTACATCACTGACATTGATTAAAAATAGATCCTCGTCACCCAAATCTGGACCATTAATGTGTTGATCTTGAAAAGCAGTTTGCGATGACTGTAATCAATTAAATAACACCTATTAGTCTGAATATACACTCACTTTAACCCAAACCTTTGAAGAGTTTGAATCAGATAGGAGCGAAAGACGACAAAAGGAATTCTTCATATATGTAAATCCGCTGAACTATGTACTCATCATGTTCGTGTGTAAGCCAGGCTATAAATAAAGGAATCCCTACTTACTTGTGTTGTTGCTGAAGTCGGAAAGACCAAAATGTGACTACAAGATATATCCTGAGGAGTTGATAGTGTCGATGAGCTTCCAAATCGTTCATCAGGAGTAAATTGATCTGGCATCAACCGCAGACAGCTATCGGGTTCCAGTGAAACTAAACAAGCTGATAGTACGCACGGAGAATCCGCAGGGAATTGTAAATTGCACTGACGGCAAGATTCTTTTAGTTGATTAGAAGCTCTAAGCAAGCTCTTTCTGCTAAGAAGAGAACTCCATGACTCCAGCTCGCCATGTCCCACACGACCTAATCTGCCAACAACAAGCCGCCAGGGCTGAACGCCGGTAGACATGATGCCCAGAATGAAATCCATTAATTTTTGCAGCCCGTGTTTTCTGGCTGAGGCTTTTCTTCTCTTCGAACGATTTGGAATATAAATACTGATTATGGTGGTTTCCAATAACTCTCCTCGATCATCCGTAGCAGATGCAAGCAGCCAACGTTGATCCTCAGAAATGCAATATGCTATGTAGAGGACGGAAGAATGGGGACTAAAACCGGGTCCAACAGAAACACCATTGCCGCTACTAACCATTCCCCCAATCGTGTGCCCCTGAATACCACCAAGCCATTCGACTCCTTCGGACACTTTTTGTTTTGTTGGTGCCAATATATACGGAGGAGCGTACAATTTGTACCCTATTTTCTTCTTTTCCTGAAAATCCAAAACATTGAATTAATGTATATTTCAGACAATTAATGGTTGCAACACTAGAATACTGTAAGAAATACAACAATAATACAAACAAAACTTAAACTAAAGCTCAAACGACTTTGGTCTTGTACATTAGCATTTAATTAGTATAAATCTGGAATAAAACACAAATTGAAGCTCAGAAACCCCCTAGTCTTGATCATCGAGTCATGTAAGTAAAAACCCGTCAGCCGTTTGTTGCCTAACGTGTCTAACGCTCAATACACAAGCAACTCTACTTGTGAACGCAAAAAGAGAAACGCCCTTCTCAATTCGAAAACGAGTGACCCTCGGATTTATACAGAATATTTGTTGTAAAAATGCCACTGAGAAAAACAAGTATTTCAGCTATCCTAAAATTGTAATGTAAGCATATCCATTGTCCATACTTCAAGTATTGAAGCCTTTCCTAATAGTTAAAAACCCCTTAATTAAAATGCCACATCCGTACAATTTAAAATGGCCAAAATTCTTTTAAATACACGAAACAGAACATGTATGGAGGTATTTCCATACCATACTACCATGCATCGTTAAAATTCCCGAATGAAATAAACGCGCCATTCTTATCTGGATTGCCGAGTATGACGATTATACTAGTAATAGTAATACAAATGCCCAGTTGGCTTGTCTTACTTCTTTAGACTTCAGGAATAGTTCGGAGGCGGCAGCAGGTCCGAAACCGGTCAATGATTTCACATTATTTTGGTGAACAAGAAGCCTTCGACACTGTGAGTAAATGTTAAGCGATAGATGGCGCAACTGATCCATTTTTTGCTTGCTGTCAAAACAACTATTCCCTAAACTCGTGATGTCTTCCATCGGTATAACCTATACAGAGCAATAATGTATTTTCATCAGTATGAAGTATGATGTCGTTGAAATTAATGAGGTTATATACTTCATTTACATACCTTCAGAGTAACGTTGTTCCTAACATTCTCCGGCAAGGTATTTAACATTGATGCAAAGCCACGAAGTAGACCCAGGTTTGCCATCCTGCACAGAAAGCATATAAAAAGTGCATATAATAAAATGAGATATACATATACATCTTTACATTGCAGCAATTTTGTGACAGTACCGGTGCAAGTCATTGTTGTCAGCACCGAAACCAAACGGCTCGACCAAGTAAACAATCACAGCTGGAGGATCCCTTTCGTCTTCATCCACAGATTCTATTGGAAGACCTTCTTTGGATGTGTATTCTGAATCTAAGTACCATAAGTTAAGGAAAGGAATGAACGAGTGCCGTAAGAAACTGACTACTATTACCACCATAACACATTATTACGAGATTTACCGTATTCACTCTTTGGTGTAGGTGGACCCTGTGTAGCTGAAGTGTTAGAAGTTGGATCGGAACTGGGTGGAGGCATTTTAGGAGATGGGGTAGGCCGTTCTTGAGGAGGACGTGGAAACTGAGATGACTGATTTGGAGAATCAAGTAAACTTTGGTCCAATGGAATCGAAGCCAATTGTGGGGCTAAGTAATATTTACAAACCTGGAAATGTTACGAAAGTGTTAAATCAACCGCAAGTTAGCATTACATTACACCCACACATTAATTTAAGTTTTTTGTTCGTACTTGAGCGTAAAGTCTTAATGTAGATGCGGTGGGAATGTCAGGAAGTAAAGAAAACCATTCGTCAACAGGTTCAGCTGCTAATTTAGTTGCGGCATTTCTGCCTACTCGCATAATACCATCACGAAGGACTTTAGAGATCGGACAATGACGCCCAAATTGGCATGTCTGTTACATCATAAACAAATCAACGTTTATACTTCCATATAGAGCATAAAAAAATAACGAAGTCCAACGCTTGTTTTGTAACTTACTTCGTAAACCGCAGATAACTCTCGGAAAAACGTGCGGACCTTGTACAACACAAAATCAGTTTCAGGAGCAACAACTATGTAAGCCACATCACGTGGGTACGCGTAAGGCTCCAGTAATAATTTCTCCCAATATTTTATTGCTAAGGGACTTAACGAAGCGAAGTCTTTTTCAGACCCGCTCAGTATCGACGGAATCGGTTGGGGTTCACAGCGATCATCAGTTCCTGTATAAATTCCACAAATGCCACAATTAAAAAGAGGATCTCTTAAGATTCTGCGCTTTATGCAACTAACAAATGTCAGATAGGAGCGAAAGACATAATGCACAAATTCTTCATTGAAGCACTTCTGCTGAACTATGCGGTCATCATGTTAAAGGTTAAACTATAAACCCAATATCGTTTACTTTCAACAACAGGGCAAGCTCACCTCTTCCAGCTAATCTGTGAAACTGCCTCCAAGTTAACGGCCCAGAAACTGTGTACTGGGCATCCCATGCTTTTGAATGAACTGCTTCTTGGAGTAAAGGATGTAATGTCCTCATGATCTGCATTACATCCTGGCTGGACTGAGGACCTCGACCCCATAAGTACGGCCATCTATGAATGTAATTGCAGTTCGGTTTCAAAGGCATTGTGTCTTCCGGCAATCGAGGAAAGCTACCTCTCGCATCCAGCATTACCGCTCGTCCATGCTCTAATGCGATCATTGCAGCTCTATTGCCATCGATGAAGTCCAGATCGTTATACATGCTCTCTAAAATCCTGAAATTCCAGCAAATGATGTAATTTTCAGTATGAATTAGTCTTCGTACAATTCTGATAAATTCGCTACAAAAATTTACATCTAGTGAAACTTACCTATGGTTGATAACATCTCCCGAAAACCTTGATGCGCTCCTACTACAGGAAACAAGACTTTGCTCACGTAGCATTTCCAGTAAAAACGGAGGAATCGCGTCGACAACAGCAGAAGCACTTGTGGCATCTTTATCCGCTGCCAAAGCATTAGGGTTTGGGTATTTGGGATCTAGGAGCAACAATGATGTCTTTTTCCTCTCAAACCATTCATCTGGTGGAAGAACTAATGGTGCACAGGCAGCTGTAGCCACTTCGAATTCATCTTCATAAAACAATCCTGCACGGTGCGCCAACCTACGTATGTGAAAATAAACTTGTAGTACAATGGAGAAATCGTAAACGGATGCAATAATTTAGGTCGCCTAGTTCTAATAAAGCAGAATTAGAAATCAATTTACCGTCTGTTAACGCTCGCACTAAAACCACAATTACAGCGGACAGGATCTTCATCCGGTGAAGGATCAGGAATATACAGTCCCACCTCTGAACCTCGAATGTTTCCTACAACCTTCGCTCCCGCATTGCATACACACATCGTACAACTGTCGAAATTGTGATCACGGAATAAATTGATAACCGAGTCCGACAGCGAAAGGTTGACAACCAATGCGTGAGCTTCTGGACCTCGAGGACCGTACATATGTGGAGGTCCTGAGGGAGGCGGTGGAGCGTGAGTTCCGTGAGCGGGAGGTTGGCCAACTGAACCATGGCCAGGTCTCAGGTACATATTTGATGACGGTGGACTTCCCAAATCGGATGGCGGACCCGCTAAGATTCCCAACACATTGTTAACAAATTTTGAAAGTGACAACTGTAACAACAAGAACTTGTAATAGGATGACTACCTCTTATAGCGGAAGGGACGGGGGAAATCGGCGAAAGCCCAGGTCTCAAATGAAGTTGACCGGCCAGACCTGGCCCAACCATAGGAGGATGTTGTTGCTGTTGATTTTGTACAGCTGATGATGTGGATGGAGCCCCAGCAAGGGCATTTGCAGCTGGTGGTGGATTATTATTGCTGTTACTGCTATTTTGTTGGTTTGCATTAAACCATGAGGGAGTGTATGTTGTGTTAATTGGGACTGTTGGTATTGGTGGAAGTTGCTGGCTGGGCAACACTGGCAATGGCGCATACTTAGATGAACCAAGCATCTTGTAAACGCTCGACGGCTTATACACAAATGACCAGTCCTGAGAAGAATGGGTTCGATTGTGAGGCTGACTGCTGGTTTGTCTCAAGAATATTGAACTGGGTTCCAATCTTATGTCTACTACTTCATCTGGAGGACTTCCGAGACCAGGGTAACTATCAGGTGGCCGTCGTAAACAATGGTCGGTAAGATCCATCGAGGGAGTATCTGGTTGGAGGCCACACGGTGATGAAATTGGATTGTGTTCATGCGACGGTGGGGTAGGGAACATTTTTGAGAGCTCCTCTGGCCGCAAACTACTTAGCCCCGGTTTGGTTTTAATTGTTGTAATCGCAGTTTCCTCCACTGTTGCAGGTTTGTTTGAGCCTGGTGGAGTTGGAGCTTGAAACTGTTAAACAACAAACATGTGGCATCAAATAAGCCTCCAGCACCAGATTTACTAATCGTCAGCAATGCTTATTCACTTACTGTTTCATCGCTAGATGTGTCTGAGTTATCAAAAATTTGTTCTAAGTCACGTAAAGAAGGTTGAATTCCCTCGTTGGTGAAGAGATTTTTTGTCATAGAAGATTTTCCACCATTAATTAATTCAGACGTGAAAAAGGTCGGTTTTTCCTCCTACCAAAGTATTTATTTATAATAAAATATCCATGTCAAGATTTCGTTGCTAAAATAAAGGTTGAAACAATACCTTCACTTCTTCCTTTTTCACAGATTCTGGATTAGCAGAAGCGGCATGATGATGTTCATCATCGAATTCATACGGATCGCTATTGTTTTGTCTTTTGCCAGAAGGTTTATCCCGCGAACCATTTGCCAACGTAGAGGAAGGCGAAACTTCGGGTACCTTTTTCATGCCGAAACCCCAACTATACATGGTTGTCTTTGGTGTACCTTCGTTTGTCTTCATTCTCTTTACCGGGTGGTTTAGCCTAATCAAAACCAATCAAAGGTTGGAGTTCCGGAACTTCAACATAAAGTATACAAATAAGATCATGGCAAACAAGAAACAAAAAGTTTTTACCAAGCTTGCATGCTTGAGTAATCGTATATCACGTCAGACGGTTGGCTGCAACATTCTTCGGCTAGAAGCTGCTCGTAATCTTTGCTTGGGAGAATCGGTCTTTTCAGACCTTTGTTTGTCACAGGTTGAGTAGCAGTTGCGGTATTTGCAGGTGCATATTGAGTACTATCCGCTGAAGAATTATTCACTCCGTTTATCGTTGTACTTTGGCTGAGTTGGGACTGATTTCCACCAGCGTTATTACTACCATTATTTGTTACTAAAGTGTGTTCTCCACTTTCCGCTTTAGCACCATCAAAAATGCCGCCACTCGCCAATGGCGAAAACAACTAAAAGAAAAATGCACCAACATAACCAGTCAATATGTGTCCTATTTTATGTATGAATAATGATAGTACTACTACCAAAGCAACCAACTTTATCAGTTTCTACCTGGTTGGAGAGTGACGAAACAGATTTCGGAGCAATATTATCTGGAGTAGGAGCAGGAATTTTATCGCTTGTTGACTGCGGACTAAGTGTCGGCATAGGAGGTTCAAGCTGAGGCACGGAAGCTGGTTGCTGCGATCTTGGGGTGGCCAGAGGTGAAGGTGCAATAGAAGCAGGAGAAGCTCCGATCCCCTCACTTCCAACTCCGGCTGTTATACTTGCAGGCCCACCCTTGTAAGAGGGAGGTCCTCCAATAGGGGTCCCAGGCATCCTATTATCATCAATTTCATATCAGTCAGAAATCAAGGTATGTAATTCGACACTGATTACGCTTTCACAACATCGATCATTTTCCAAAAATTGAAACGATTAAAGCAAAAAACCAAGGTGCACACACTGAACATTTACACACATAGTTTGCTACAGTGTGACATAATGAGCTGGTGTATTTAGGAGGTCAAAAACATCAAGCGTGTTTTTATTTATTGGACCGCATGAAGGTCCAAAAAGGTTTTGCGAGTGATTTCTGTGATGTGAAATCACTAACCTGTTGTTACTTGATGAATGATTTGTGAGGTTTTGACCATCGTTTCCTTTTACAGAAGAACCATTGACGGTGGTATGACAACTACTACTAGAGCCGTTAGCCGTCGAGGTGTCTTCGGTCAAATCCCACAAACTACCCCAGCTGTCCAGTTGAGACAACAGCTGGGGATTCCTTCTGTGGTAAGAATTCCTTTTCATCTTTGAACCTCCCTTTGTACTTTGACTACTCAGCGATATGCTCCCAAGACCTTGATTCCCTCTCGCTCCCGACAAACGATTACATCTGTCATGTTCATCATCAACCAAAATGTCAAAAACCAACAAAAACCAAAAACTGAAAGAATGAAAACTTTAAACAACTAAATAAAACCTATTCAAAAACGCTTTTCGTGTTTTCTGCGCAGCACGGCGTCTAGTGAGAATTGAAGTGCTTAGACTAATGGAATTCATAGCGTCATCTTAAGGTACTTACTTTGAGCAAGTGCACAATGCTTTTTTTGACGGATCTACGAAATCCCAGTGATCAACCGCATCGGTTGAGGAAGGTCCATTGCTTGATGGAGTACCAGGTCCACAAGAAGAGGTAGTAGTGTTACCTGAGGCTTGTTCTGTATTATTTCCTTTCGTTGAACATAATATACTTTCCTGCCAAACTCTTTCTGGAAGTAAACCTTCCACGTTGTGAACCTATAAAAATATGCTTTCTCTGAGTGACAACAAATATAGCGCTAACGGATATATGTATGTAAGTAGTGTACATGCATTCAACATATTTAAAAATTAAGTATTGAGAATTTGCATCCAATTAAACACGTTGCACGTTACAACACTGACTTACCACTTGAGCTGAGCCCTGAGGTTTACCCGGTGAAGGTCCTGAAGGACAGGCAGCAGTTTCAGAATCTGTCGTAGCACATGTTCGACTTTTAGGAGCAGTGACAGAGTTGCCCAAACTACTGCCCGACTGAACTGACTGGTTCAAAAATTGTTCTACGGCGGGCAATTCATCCATATCCGTACAAAGTATGTAACAAGAGGGGTACCGCATTACAACTCCACCAACTTTCACTTCAAGCACGGGAGGAATGCTCGAATTTGTCTGATTATTTGCTGGGGTGGGTGAAGAAGAATTGCCATTCGAAGACGATGATGACGATGCCGCCACAGAATGTGGAGAGGAGTATGGAGCACAGGTGGGAAGAGCCGTATCATACAACGGGGAAGTCAACGCAGCCTCTACAGGGTAAAAATGCTTCCATTCCTCCAATATTTTGTGAGTTCCTTGTTCATTAATTTTGTAGCTGACCCCGGTCAATGTACCCGCCAGACCATGGGGAGCAAGTATTACTGCAATCACAACAACCAAAAGCCAGTTAGGATTTACTTGATCTTTTTAATTCACATTTGCGAATAGCGGGACCATTAATAAAATCCTAATTCCACTGATGTGTTTAATTTCAGAAAAAATTGAAATAATACACATAAAAGTAAAAATATTTTGGCTACAATGTACACGATTCTTTGCCAACATAGATATTGTTAGCTTTTACACCTAAAACGATAAGAGTTAAAACGGTATTCACTAAACATACCTGGAACAGCATGGTTTTGGCTGGCTGCAGCAAGGTGATATTTGGTTGTTCTCCTTATTGGAGGATGCTGTCGAACGTCAACACTCATGCAGACAGTACTTTCACCGTGGAGGAAAAATGAAAACGAAAACGAGAGTTGCATAGGGAAACTATAAAGAAAGAAACAAAATACAAACTTTGTAAAAATGCATACCAATATGGGACTTCAACAGCCCAAGTATCTACAGATTTATGATGTTATAAACTTTCGCCATAAAACCAAAGTCGTGCACACACTAAATATCATAATGGTATCACGCCTGAACGTGCGTGTGCAAATACCTCCATTAGATTTTACTATACACTTGCAAACCATGTTAAAATTTGAATTAATTTGCACTACTTGCCTCAACTAAATTGATGTGGCGAGTCAACATTGCAAAAATTACCAGATAAAATGCATTTGACTTACCTCTTTACACCTATCCTTTGGCTATCGTCACAGGGCTGAATAAACCATTTATCAATACGTACAAAATCTCGAGCTAAAAGGCATCTGTATTAATTTAAACAAAATTAAAACTTCAGACACGTGCAAGCTATCAAATAATTTAGCTGTCATTTATTTCGCATGTAGGAACTTACCTTTCGATAAGATTATGCAAAGCCTTAAATAATAACGTTCGGCATTCGTAAGACAAACCATTTTCCCAAGAACCTTGCTCAGATTCTGTAAAAAAAGAAAGAGACCAAATTGTTTTAAATATTAGCATCCATTTGTATCGCATCTTTCCACAATTTAAATTTTCTTACTTTTCATATCAATAACCCATGAATTAACTAAATGAAGTTCACAATAGTATCATGAAGAAATTACGGATTAGATGAAGAACTAAACCCTATAACATTTGTCCCATTCCGGAATTAAAATCACCTCAAGAAGCCTTTGTATTCATTTCCCTATTCCATTCCATTCATTTCCCTGTAACTGTATGTATAAGGACATACAGCTGCGTATTGGATACTTTCTCCTTCTAGTATACTAACAAAAAATGCGTATACATACTTTGTTCTTATGGAGTATGCAAAGATCGAATAACTAACACGAGAATAATTCCCGCAAAATAATCAGAAAGACCATTCAATAATACAAACATTTACGGCGTGTAAGCTTTAACTGTTAAGCCAACATGGAGATCATTTTACAATGTTATTCAAATCTTTACATGGAGTATGCGAGTATCAATATGTATACTAAGCCTTGAACTACGAATGTTCCTCCGCAGCCAACTGAGTGCATGCAAGAAATTCCCCTGTGAGATGTGAGTGTGTGTCGGTATCGAGCTGATAGCTACCCGCATGCTTTCTTAAAACCTGGACTTTCGCCGTTGCCTTCTTGCTTAAACGCCTGCTACCACTTGAGAGATTTTTATATGGAGTACCCCGCGAAAACGATGGATACAACATTCCCATTGATTTTTTGATCGACGCCTTTGAACCGAGTTTCGAGTGCTTTAGGGTGCTACTGCTTTATGCACCTTCAAGGAGATTGCACTAATGTAGGAGACCATGCGAAATATTTACGAATGAAATGAATTCGAAAAACACTACGAAATTAAAATAAATGCAATTTAACGCTTGGGTTGAACTAGTCCGTGAAGCTTCTTTACCAAAATCTTTTGAACTCAGACTAGCTATTTTAATCTTTTTTGTATACTTTCTGTAGTATATTTATGGGATTTAAAAAATAAATAGCGATTACCTACTTTACAGCATGGTAACAAACGCAGTTAATCTGCTTGTAAATCGGTTTTAACAATGATTTACTGACATAAACACCGTCGACTGCATATTAAGTACTATTCAACATAAATGGTTTGTCTCTTACCTGTTTTTAAAAGCTGTGGAGAAACCAAAGATGAGAGTTCAGGCTCTTCCCCGTACCAAAATATCCAAAGCTCTTTAGGTCCATTCAGTGACGGGTTGACATTATACATCTGATTATGCATTATTGGTGAGGGTTGTGGAGGTAATCCGTGACTATGTGGATGATGTGCATTGTGTTGCGGTCCTGAAGGGTAAGGTGGTGGGACATTCATATGGTGAGGAGAATTCATGTGACCTGGACCCATGCTTACACCCACATGAGGAGACATAATATGTGACGGCATGTGAGAAGATTGTGGCTGCATGTGCATTTGCGAATGAGCGGCGGCATTGGGCATCGATGATCCACCAGGTGGTTGAGAGTGGTGATGCATAAACTGCGATGCCGGTGGAGGTGCAGCGTTCGGATGAAATGGGTCATTTGGGGTCAACGCAGTCTGCTGTTGCTGATGTTGTTGATACCTCACACTTGGTGACTTTCGCCATACACACAATATATCGGCGGCCAAGCAGCGAGCAAATGAAGACAGGACAGGGTCGTCCAGGGGTCCGTACGAATGGTGTGCGTGACCAGACCCCATAGTTCCGTCCGACACTAAGCGACGCCATTTGATCCCGCACAAATCAGTCTTGACAAAAACAATAAGTTTGATTAGACATCCAACTATACCGTCAACCATTATCGTGCAACCTTTAAACCGTACAACAATAGCACCGTAAACAACATGAAATATTGGCGTAATGATAAAGGTGAAGAAGCTGTCAAAAATCTAGGCAAAGACAAATATCACAGAAAATAAAAACTCAGTCCTATATTACAGAAAATGAGAGAGATTGAAGAGGTCGAGGACAGCGATAGAAAACGGTCAAAGATGACCAACACAAAAAGTTTACAGCCACCTGGGGGACGAATGAAGTGGAGAACCAAATGCTACCAATACTTTCAATCTACTAAATTACAATTCTAATCCCGATAACCTCCAATTAGGTCTCATAGATCAATGCACAACAAAAACTTGAAGTATTTCTTCAACGAAGACGTTCTGTGGTCCTTTGGTGTCGGGAGATAAGCTCGCATTAAAATATTTGATTCGCCTCTTGGGAAGAAACCGAATAAAACCATGAATACTTCCTCAATAAAGGTTTCCTAAAACACCGGAGTGTGTTTCCACATTTATACGCATTTTTCAGCAGGCCGTAAAAAACCCCGGTTAAACAAATGCTTTCAATTTATCAGCTATCTAACTCCTGTCACGACCAACTGGGCCCACTGGACAAAACCGACCGCTACAAGTCGAAGACAAGGCAACTTCTGCTGGACGGAAATGGACTACTGTCAAATCAGATCACCCTCTCCGAGTAAAAACGGAAGTATCCTTCACACGAAATTGAACGGCAAAGCATTTAAAACCCACACATACAAATACATAACAACAGTCATCCAAAATGAGACCGTCAAAGCATTTTCTTGTCCCACTCCCAGCCACCAGTATTTTCCCACCAAAAAACATAGTCAGAACGTCCATAGTCCATAAGATCATTTATCCAAGCCCTAGCCTCGCTCTTAGAATCATTTCCTTAACTTTACTATTACACCAACGGTATCAAAAGGTAAAAAAAAAATCATAACAAATACCCCAAATTCTTTCCCCCCTTTTCAAGTTCATTCCCCCACAGAGAATTGAAGCTCTAAAAAACTTGACTCGCACATATATATATATACACACAAAAACAAAAAAAAAAAAAATCTCATCCCCACAAGACGAGAAGAAGAAAAAAAAAAGTGGGGGGAACATACTTGACCCCATATACAGAACCATTCAATTCCCCCCAAAAATCATCCTCCGTCATACAAACTTTATTTCAATTTCGCTTCAAAATCCTAAAAATCAGAAGAAATAAAAACAAAACAAATCAAAACAATCAAATTTGCCCAAAAAATGTCATCTTTTTCCTCCTCATCCACTTTTGACATACATATTCGAAGGCTATGTAAGTAGGTAAATCCCAAAAAACCAGTACCAGGGGATACAGTGTAAAAGATATTATAGTAGTAGTAGTAGTAGTAGTAGAGAGAAAAAAAGCTTTTCTAGTGATACAACAAGAAAGAGAGGGATAGTAGAGTATTTGAAGAGAGGCAAAGAACGAAAAGTACGAAGAAAAAAAAAGTTGACCCAAAGTACTCACCAGTGCGAAGAAATTACTGTGGCAATCCTCAAGTGAAGCGCCGTTATTGGGGTTAGTCATGGTAGCTGACCCTCACCTGGCTCCTGTGTCACTTGGCATGGCCCTAAATGATTCCTACAACACGAGGAAACCCGAGAAATCAGCACGAGCACAAGGATTTTCACCTTTCAAATGGCGACGAAGATGGCTGACGGGAGACAACAAGCTCCCGCACTCGTCAGCACTCATTGGCTCACCAAAGCACAGAAGAGAGCATTACAACAGCAGAGGCAGAGAGAGAGAGAGAGAGCAGAGAGCGTATATAGGACTATATACATTCCAATATAACCCTTATTCACTCTATCTCACTCGCTCTCACTCTCTCTCTCTCTCTTCGCTGTAGAAGAGAGATCTTCGAGAGAGAGAGAAAGAGTGTATGCACTCTCTCCAACCCAAAACTCTCCGCCCTCTCCGGCCGTCCTCCTAACGTCACTACTGTACTTTCCCAAGCGATTCTCTCTCTCTCTTTTGCTCTCTCTCTCTCTCTCTCTTTTGCTCTCTCTCTCTCTCTCTTTTGCTCTCTCTCTCTCTCTCTCTTTTGCTCTCTCTCTCTCTCTCTCTCTCTCTCTCTTTCGCTCTCTTTCGCTCTCTCCTTTCTACTCGTTCTTTAAGGGAAAAGATCATTCATAACCTTTGCCGCCACCGTCCCTTCCAATCCTTTTCGTCGACGTCTTCTCATATGGCTCCTTTATTTCCTGTGGAGATACACAAAAGGGAGAACAAAGATGACAAACGTTTTTTTTTCAGTTACTTTCCGCTTTTTAATTGTATAGAAACAATTATGAACAAATATATTTTTTTTTATTAAATATACACTAAGCATTGTCATTCAGCATTTTCTGGCGGTAGTTGAAAGTCTCCCTGGGGGGAATGTACCACAAAAGTAGGCACATTCAGTGGTTGTGGATGGTTTTTGTGTCAAAATCGGGATTTTTGACAGTTGTAGTGTCAAAACAGGGACTTTTAATGGTTTTAGTGTTCAAATCGGGATTTTTGACAGTTAAAATGTCAAAATAGGGATTTTTGATGGTTTTAGTGTCCAAATCGGGAGTTTTGACAGTTATAGCGTCAAAAGAGGGACTTTTGATATTTTTGTGTCAAAATCGGGAGTTTTAGCAGTTATTTTGTCAAAGTAGGGACTTTTAATGGCTTTTAATGGCTAGTGTCAAAGGGACTTTTGACAGTTATAGCGTCAAAATAGGGATTTTGGACATTTACATTTGTAGATAGTATCAAAATAGGGATTTTGGACAGTTGTAGATAGTATCAAAATAGGGATTTTGGACAGTTATAGATAGTATCAAAATAGGGACTTTTGCTAGTATGGTTTAATAAAAAATTGTTTTGAATGTGTGGTTGAAAAAAATTATTTTGACAGTGTTTCAATAACGGCCATTTCACTTCTTATTTTGTATATATATAGTTGGAGAGAAAATAATTTGGTGAGGAGCATAAAAATAAGCACATGACTTTGAATGGTTTGACTTTGACTGTCTCATGGTGTCACAGTTAAAGATTTTGATGACAAAAAAAGTTTTGGTTCAATAGAGGCTTTGCTTTGAAAGTGGCGCAAAATAATAATGCGAAGTGAGAACTGAAGCGACACACCATAAGGATAATAAATTTTTTAAGGGGTTTTTAAAGACTGGGAATGACACGGGGGTTGTTTCCCGATGTGCCCATTACTTGGAGGGAGTCGGGGTACTTAATTAGTAAGGATTAGTGGGGGAATTATAGATTTTGTATAAAAACGGCAATAAAAGAGCATGTCGTTAATAGGGAAGGTTTCTGTACAATTCGTAATAAATGAATGGAGGGGGAAGTATGTGAGTGCAGTACAGGGATAAAAGGACAATGA
The DNA here is from genome assembly GCA_034698585.1 of Disparrhopalites patrizii. Classification (NCBI taxonomy): domain Eukaryota; kingdom Metazoa; phylum Arthropoda; class Collembola; order Symphypleona; family Sminthuridae; genus Disparrhopalites; species Disparrhopalites patrizii. Next base: position 27,511 of record JAQGBT010001215.1, read on the forward strand.
CAATCAACAATGCAATTTGTTGATGGTTATTGTCACTTTGATGTGGAGGGTTAATGGGTAATTATGATGCAAACACTGCACATATGTTGTATAATGCGTAGTCTTTTTACGCATTTCATGGAAGTCATTTATTTACTTGTGTAAGACTGCAAGGGCATTTAAAACAAAATGGTAATTAGTTGAACGGATAAATGGGCTGTTCTTTCCTTTGTAAACCTTGATTGGTATTTTGTTTTTGCGACTTTAATCCGAGATTTAATGTAAATCCACCGGTATATTTTTGTGGGAGGAGATAATCATTTTTTTCGGATTTTAGAATTTTTTTTTTCTAGGGATTTAGCTTCCGGCAGGGGAAATAAAAGATAAATATTTCGAGGTATGTTTGTAGTAGTAGTTCGTTTTTTTTATCATTCATATTTTTCTTTTTTCTTTTGAAGTATACATATACGTATAGGTAAATACTGTGTCTGACGTACGACTGGAGAAAATCATTTCATGTACAAAACTTCTTTTTACTAGTTTATTAACTTTGCAGACGAATCCATACATGAAATATTTTGACAACAATTCTGAAGCGACACAGACAATAATAATATTTTTACATCTTCATAGTCATAATCATTATTGACATCATAGCCCACAATATTAGTATTAATTAAAAAAAGGAAAAAAAAATCTTAATCAGCCGGTGAAATAACATAGAAAGTAGATGTAAACGATTTTTTAAAGGGTATATAATACTAAATATTTGTAGTGGGACTTATACCGGTGGACAACAATAAACTTTTTTTTTTGCTGAATGACAACACTTTTTTTTAATGCAACTAATTAGGCAATTGAGTCTGTAAAGCAAAAAGCACGTACTTTTTCGTAGCACTCATTATACCATAGCCGAACACGAAGATGGTGAATTTCCTCCAAGTTGTCAAATGTTGGTGATTGGAGTGTCTAACAATATAAAATATTTCTTTCTTCAAAAATGGTTCCGTGTAGTACAAATCATATGTCACAAAGACACGGAGAAAGTCACTGAAGACAAGACACTGCCCTTCCTCAATAAAATATCCCAAGGTCAGGGGGCTCCCGTGATTATAAGGGACCCATCAAAATAATACACATGCTACTTTCATTTGAACAGAAAAATGTGCATCAACAAGCTTTCAAACTATATTTTTACCGTACATTACTATTGAGGACGTGTATAATGTACAGGAATAGATAGCACAACTTGTTAATGTTAACACAATTTAAGGCAGATTATTGCTTGAGATAAATATTCCAAAGATAATAGAAAAACAGAAACAATAACACTATTTGTGTTTATATGCGTGCATTCGTCACGTCACATCACAAGATGTGATAATCACATTAAAAAAATGTGTAAACTTTTTTTCCGTATAGTTAAAAAAAACTTTACAACCTCCCAATGATTTTCTATTTGATTTAAACACTTAAAACTCACAACCAATAATCTTTGAGTTGCTTGTTTTTTGCTAGAATCTATGATTTTATTTTACATTTTTTATAGTATATTATTTATAGTGCGCCAACGTGCACTGAATTCAATTCCACCTTTAACTACACGTCATTTTTTTTGATAATTACCTTCCACACGTTAACCCTCACTTATGTGCACTATTTTTTGAATCATATGTAAATCTGCAAAATCATGTATAGGCTGTTTACGAGATCCTCTCATTTGACTCTTTTTTTTTTACATATTTAAACACTCTTGTACACTCGTTGGTACACAGCGTGGGAAAAAAATCACTAGTACACACATATACGCGTTATAATAGGTAAGTAAACTGATTTGAAATAGGGCCAAGGACAATTTGTTGAATATAATTTTTGATCCGGTTGATTTTTTTTTTACCCCCTTTGCAATCAAACTGTCTATCTACATATTATTAGACCTTGTACAACATACATCTATTTTGTATCGCACATTTGTTCAATACGCACTCCATTATTTTTCCATCCCCTGTATTTGCAATTTGTATACACCTATCAAAGACAGATGATTTTTTAAAGCCGATTTTTTTTATAAAACTTTCTTTACCCACGAATTCAACTTTCCGTAGACTTGAGAATTGCTTCCAATTATGTAAAAGTAACACCATTCACAGAAAACACTGGAAACAAAAGGGAATATTGGAGAAATATTCAATTGAAGAAAGGTCGGATCCAACGGATTTTTTGTGAAGGGGAACAGGAGCGGAAAAGCCCGATCACATGGTTGTTTTCACCCGAACCATTTAATCACATAAACCGTTTACACCTTTTATCAAAACAAAATCTCTCTCACACGAACCGCTCAATTTTCCCCCCACAAATTTCAATTTTTTATCTCTTCACCAATATAAATTTTCACCGAAGAAAAAGCCCGAAAAAAAAAATCTTGATGTCACGAAACGTCAATAGATCCACAAATATTAACAGCACGTCTATCACACACCGTTTTTACGTAGACCAAAAAATAAAACTCCCGTGAAAAAAATATATACCTGTTGGGAGTAAAAGAAATTGTTTTGAGGAGAAAATAAAATAATAAAAAGGAACCAACAATAATATTTATAGGGGAACGCTATGAAAAGTACGTAAAAACCACCAAAACCACGATTCTTGTCATGTATTCCACGGGAAATCTACTTTGGTGTGTGAATACATCAAGACGTAGGTACAACTGTTTTTTTTCTCTCTCTTCTAAAGGAGAGAGGGAATGATTCAAAGATTTACACATAAGACACAATGTTATAAAATACAATATACTACTTGACTTAATACTACAACAAGACCAACAACAAGTACGCCGGCACTGAAAAATCCTGCCCATAGGTATTTCTACACATGTATGTTCTCCCTATATATTTATAAGACTTTCACTATATGGCTCTTTTTTTTTAAGGGGGATGTGATACTATGATTACCATTTTACCAGTGTTTTCCTCTCCTTATTTTCCTATGAACAAAAATGTTTTGAATCACTGAATCACATATGAGAATTATATGTATGTGTAAAGCAGAGAGAGAGAGAGAGAGAGAGAGAGAGGGAAAGAGTCCAGGGGGTAAAAAAGTGATAGAGCACTGCTGAACGCTACCCACGACGATGGTATACAAGAGAAACCTAATAGGGCCTCATTCCCTTATATTTTTCCCCCTTTGGAAATTGTCGAGAGTCCACATACATATTTGCTGTCCGTCTCTATAATATACCTACATATAGGTACACACATTAGGGAAAATGCATATGTTCTTCAAGCCTTTCATTGATGCATTTTTCTACTAGAGTTTATAGGAAGAGAGAGAGAGAGAGAGAGCGAGAAAAATACAAGGGTTCAAAGGCATACATGGAAAGACAGTTGTTCAAGTTACATTTTCTATATACGCACTTTCCTATGGAGTTTTTTCCCCTTTTACACAAAATATATTTTTGGTGGCAAAAAAAAAAAAAGAAAGAAATAAAGCTTATGGGAGTGTGTGTGTGCATGTAACTTTTAGGGAAAGGAAATGAAACGAGTACTTTTCCACTGATCGGCTTTTTCACCCTCTCCTTCCATGTTATTTACGTCTGGGGAAGGGAAAAAAAAGGCTCTCTCCGTCTCTCCCTTCCCCCCCCCCGCCAAAGTCTCTCTCTTTCTCTCTCCCGGACTTATTTGTTTTCTCACGATGAACAAGTCTCGTCTTTCTCTCTTTCTCTCCGTCCTCTGTATCTTTTATTTGAAGGAAAGCCCACCCTTTCTACCTCTCCTTTTTGGTTCCGTCATATATAGTATCCTTTTTTTTTAATGTATAATTCTCCTTCTTATACTTTTCCTTTTATTTTCTCCACTGTCTCTATCTCGGTCTCTGTGGTAGTACCCTCAGAAATAAAAACAAGTGTGCCGCCTCCACGTTCTCTCCCGTTATTCACACACCAAAATCTCTGGCTGCGGTCAATTTTTTGTTTGCCAAAAAAAAAAAAAAAAAAAAGACGGAAGAATTTTTTAGGCATAACTCTGGAGAAGAAGGGGAAAGGAAACCAGACAGGGAGTTTATGTGGGAAAGAACGCGTCTTCCTCTTCTTCTTCTTCGTCTTCCTCCTCATCTTCCGGCTTATTGGTGGGGGAAGTATTGTGTGACGATGGGGGTAAATGGATACAAAAAGCGGATTGGGGCATATGCAGAGGATGGGAATAAATGCATAAAAGGAGGATTTTGTCCCCCTTTTTCTGCCCTTTCCCTCTTGGGTACTTACATGGATTTCCTTACCACAGGAATTCCATGGAATGAATGAAGGGGGTTGCATGGAGGAAATTTTTTTTTTTATATATCCCGGGAATTGTAAGAAATTCGCAACATTTTATTCATGGGATTTAACGTGGGGGGAGGGGTGGAATTTTGTACCATTTGGGGGGAATTCGGAACGTTTTATTCCATGGATTTGGGCAACGAAAGAATATTTCGACCTTTTTTTCCTGAGCAAAATATCTCTGTACGACTGTAATGCTACATACTTGAATCTCCAGCACTATACAGATATTATTTAAAGAAATTGTCGTATTCGTACGTTAATTTTATTTTATATGGGGACATGACAGATAGATTTGTTTCACGTATTTCTGTCCGAATTGCACTAATTGATGTTATCTATAGATTTCAGGGGTAAACAGGGATGGAGACAGACAGAGATAGAGTGGTTTTCACTGCTCATTAAGTCATTAAATTAATTAATTCTGTGTTTGAGTTAGGGGTAAATGAACATCTGCACTGCATCTGCACAGTCAGAGCATCACCATGTGATGGTAGAGAGAATCAACATGGTATAAGTCCTGTACGTTTACATATTAGTCTTTTTTGTCTCTCTATCCTTTAGGTGTTTAGGTGATGAAAAGTAAACAGTAAACGAATGTATGTATGCAATAATAAATGTGTGTTTACGTGGTTAGTTAAATGTAGACATCCCTAATAGTTTCCCAGCTGGGTTAAAATCAGGCACGATTACATATTTTATGCTTCAGAAAGATGAATGCGTACATGTAAAGTCAGAACAAATGATCGTTTCTACAGGTGCAAAGTGATTAGATTTAACTCTTGAAGCAAGTATCTATAAATCAATTGATGGAATAAGTTCTTTCAAAATTAAACTGATGCTGACTATTTATTTTTTACTGTTTATATTCTCTTATATTATGGTTATTCGCGATGGCACAAGTTTACAGGTCCCTGGATAAGTCAATAATTTAATAATAATCTCAATAATTAACGTAATCCAAAAGGACTAGCCATTTCCTTCCTGTAGAGAAAATGTAGGGGCATATCTGCGACAGTGCATATGTACAGAATTATCCCGTTACTTTTTTTAGAAGGTCATGGTAGTATAATTATATTCCATGAATTATTAACATTAATTTTCCCCGTCGTCTCCCACATAAATGATATGATTTCTGGGATGCAGATTAATGCTGTTCAAAACTGATGGGGGAGCTTTTTGTGTTATATACTAAACTAATAAGATACTGTACCATCTACATTCATGCCAGTGTAATTTATTCCTTTATATAAAAAAAACACGTTGGTTGTAAACACCTTTAATTTTTACTAACCTCTAGATATATACGTAAAAACCTATTGTAAAAGCACTATAAAATTACAAAGTAGTCAATGCAACGTGAGTTGACTACTCACTTTGCAAACGCAAAAAAAAAAAAAATTCACCGCCACAGGTTCCCCGCACATTTCAAGGGGGGTTTGGTGCTGAAAAACAAGAATCTGATTGGATATCCTTCAAATGACCATTAAAGCTTGGAGCGTACTAACGAATACATAACAGCATCATTTGCACGAAATATATAGTTCCTTATAGATATACACATACATATTGTGAGAGCACAGGTAAGTAGTATGACAACGGTAATAGTAAGTATATACACACATGTTAACAAATACTAATAATGAGAACAGGTGTACTGACGTAGTCGTCACCTATATATAGATCTTCATGTAGTAGCAGTAGCAACATTTACCAGTAACACAAGCTTTCATTTTGTGCTCTAATAGGCAAACAGGCAAAAATTTAAAGGCTATATTTTATTTAAACCTCATCATGGCTTACGTATATGGAACACATGCGTATATAGTGAGTGTATAACACTTTCATGTTCATTCATAATACAACAGTCGTATCATCTATGTACGTAGTACTTCACAATTTTGACAAGAAAAAGCAGCAAAAGCATGTGATTGATTTAGATGTCTTGTACATTTGTACAGGACTGGTACTTACAAGGGATGCAGAGTAAATTGGAGGCAAGTAAGTACATTTAAATCCCGCACAACCAAATCTGACGACTTTCGTCTCGCATCTTTCAATAAAGAAATTCATCTCGTCTCACGTTTCACGGTTGCACCCTAATCCTAACATTGAAAACTATAGAAGCTATAATTATTTTTCTGGAGCAACATTTCTTGGCATATAATGTCACGGAAAATTGGATGAGGACACGAAGATGTCATCAAGGGAGGAGGGAGAGTCATTTAATGAGAAGAAGAGAACGAAAGGCACGGTGAGAGCTACAGAAAAAGAGAAGCTACGAGATTCCGAGAAAGATACAATTTAAGGAGCTAAAGTGAAACCAAATAATGAGCAAGAAAAACAAGTGGAGAGAGCAGTACACCGAGAAAGAGGCAGCGAGAGCGACGGACCAGGTCAGCCCAAAACGGAGATGAAAAAATACAGACACAATGGCTGACCGCGGAAGAGAAAGAGGCAGAATGATAGTGAGAAAGCCGAGAAAGGCAAACCAAAGCCAATAGAGAGAGACATAAAGGTGGGAAAGTGAAAGAGATAAACCAACAACAAGCGAGAACTAGAGACCGCCAGAGAAAAACAGTAAATGCAAGAGAGAAAAAAAGGAAAAGCGAGACAGAGAAAGGAAACGAGAGAAACAGAGAGAGAGAGAGAGAGAGAGAGAGAATAAAAGACAGAAAGGAAAAGCGAAAAAGAAAGAAAGGAAAAGCGAAAGAGAGAGAGAATAAAAGACAGAAAGGAAAAGCGAAAAAGAGAGAGAATAAAAGAAAGAAAGGAAAAGCGAAAGAGAGAGAGAATAAAAGAGAGAAAGGAAAAGTGAGACAGAGCTAGGAAACGAGAGAAACAAACAGAGAGAGAGAGAGAAAAAAAGAGTGAAAGGAAAAGCGAGACAGAGAGAGAGAAAAAAAGAGTGAAAGGAAAAGCGAGACAGAGAGAGAGAATAAAAGAGAGAAAGGAAAAGCGAAAAAGAGAGAGAATAAAAGAAAGAAAGGAAAAGCGAAAGAGAGAGAGAATAAAAGAGAGAAA
>JAQGBT010001216.1:0-34805 GCA_034698585.1 Disparrhopalites patrizii
CAGTCATTTTCACCCCATGGGTGCAACGCAAACGCCAGTGAAATTATACGCAAACGCGCCTACATGTGAACTAAGCTGTATAAATGTGATGTCTTGCGAATAAATGGTATCAGTTGAAAGATCAGACTAAACCAAGTACAGTAGAGTCTCTCTATAACAAGTCTCTTTATAACAACATTTCTATGTAACATTATTTTTCCAGCTCTTCGTACATACAAGGTGTATACTTAATGTTCTATATAAGAACATTTCCCTCTAGCAACATTTTATTTTTTGTCCTTCCCTTAGAGTTGTTATATAGAGACTCCACTATAACAAAGTAGCTCCTCTCCTCGTACGCTCAAGGACGTCAATGGATAGGTGGATTTGCATGTTCGGTCAAATGCTATTAGAGTCCCAAGGTAGATCATATCAGAAGGAATGCAAGTCTCCTTTTTTACAGTTTTTACAAGGCAGAACGACAGTAAATTTGTTTTTTTTTATTTTGAGCATCTTCAAGTGTGTAGTTACAACATAAATTATATTCGAATTCATATCTACCGCTATCAAATGCCTTCAAAAAGGAATAAATTCGTATAACAATAACATATTTTCATCCATAACATTTTCTATACACTAAAACTTATATGTACACGATTTTCATCAGTATTAGGGAGTTTTGGCTAACATGAAACTGCTACTTTCACATTCACTTTACCAACAAAATTGCTGACGTCAGACCCTCCCGCCCTCTGCTTTACCTCAGACGGAGGAGTCACCTTGTTGCTAAAGTAAATGTGAACGTAGAAATTCCAGGTTAGCCAAAACTCTCTATTTACTAATCTCGAACAAAATCTTATGCAGATTTGCACACACTATCATTGAAGTATACACATACAGTCGACTCTCTCCACAACGGTTTAGAAAAAACCACCTGCATGTAACCGTCATAGAGAATAACCGGTATAAGGAATTTTACAAGATCGTTATAGAGAAAAACATTCAATGGCGGGGATTCAAATTTAAAGAAAAACCGGTATATAGGGAGTCACAGGGAGACAAATATGGGAAGGCGTGCCCTAAAAACGTTATATATAGACGAAGGCTAAACGGCGGGGGATTCACAGCTATAGTAGTAAAACCGTTATATGGAGAGAGACTGAATGGTGGGGTGTTTAAAACTTCCCCGTTATAGAAAAAAAATTGTAATAGAGAAAACTGTTATACAATAGAGAGTGAATTTATCGTAGTAAATCTCTCGGGCGGGTTTGTGAACACCGTTATGGTTCGAAAACCGTTACAGTGGACTCTCGCTATAACAAACCTGGAGGGAAGGACAGAAATGGTTGTTATATGGAAAAGTTGCTATATGGATCATTTTATATGTACACTATATATATGAGGGGCTGATAAATGAAGTTGTTATAGAGAAAAAGTTATTGCATATAAGGAGAGTTGTTATAGAGAGAGTCCACTGTATAGGGAGGCCCGGTTTAGGGAGGACTGTACACAAATCATATTTATTAAATGTAGGCTACACTTACACTAATGAATTTTGTCCTTGACGCTCTCCGACGCCCACCATTGTTTCCTATAGAAAGAGAAGGCCCGTACTAGGAACTTAAGAGAGTAGAAGAGGCCGGTGGTGAGGGCCATGCCAATGAGAGCAAGGACCAAGAACCCGTCATACATCCGTCGTTCCCACCAATTCACGTGCACCATCGGCTTCAAGCTGTCCGTGTCCTCATGTCGAAGGACGAACTCCGTCCAGTAAACGGCCGTGTCCACCGGACTCATGGGTCTGTCCCGGAGGACGAGGGACTTTTTCCTCATATTCTGTCCGAAGGAAGGCTCATTCAGAATCCGGGAAACGGCACTTTCCATCGTCGTCCCCGTCAAGTCCCGGACCTCCACTCGGACGCCAATCCCTTGAGCCTCCACGCGGAACCCGTTGAAATCCTGGTCGGCAAAGAGGGGCAGGAGGATGACGGGGACGCCGTTGCAGGTGGACTCCGTCAAGCTATTGAGGCCGCCGTGGGTGATGAAGGCCTTGAGGTTCCGGTGGCCGAGGATTTGGTACTGGGGCAGCCATTTGGAAGCCAGAAGATTCTTAGGAGCATCCTTCGGCAAGGGACCATCCCAACGCCAGATGAATCGCACTTTCTCAAATTTGCGAACCATGTTGAAGAAGATGGTTTTGTACATGTCAGGGATTTTGCTCAGGTCAATGGTGGAGCCGAAGCTCATGAGGATGGCCCCTTGCTCCGCCCCGTCCAGGTACCTCTGGAAGTCCTCTGGGAGGGCCTTTTCCTTCTGCCAGCATTGCATTCCTCCGATGTTGACGAACATGGGCGGGAGGGCCCGGGCAAAGTCCGTGGCGTGGTGGGCCTGTCAAAACATACTTGGCATTTGTCACTCTGGGTTTTTGTATATATTTAAAATATATTTAAATATATTTAATAATAAATATAATTAATATAATATAAATAAATTAATTAAATAAATTAATATAAATATATTTAATTGGGGCAAAATCCCTTTCATTGGACACACTGTGGACACACTGTTCAATGGACCTACTTGTGTGTAATGCGCATTGTATTTGCAATGCATTTGGTTCAAAATTGATTAGCCATAAAATACAGATAAGTATATAAGTATGTAGACAAACACATAATACAGTACGGGTGGCAACGATTGGATTCTGAATCGGATTTTTCTATTCACTTCGATTCGATTCAAATATACTTGAAAATTCGATTCGATTCGACACCGCGAATCGAATCAAATAATTCGATTCAAGACTTAAATCGGATCATATTAAATCAAATTCGATTCATTCGATCCATTATTTAATACATTCTAGATATTCTCCCGAGGCAGAGCAATATGTAACCATCAAAATATTGGAACAAATTTAAATCACCCGAAAATATTATATCAAGGTAACTTGCATTTATTAGAAGTGACAAACTATTAGACTTCATTATATGCTCACAAATTTCAAAAAAAAAGAAGAAAAAATGTGGATCAAATCTAAAAATTTTGGATCAAATCGGATCGTTGCCACCCCTATAACACAGCGAATGAGTCTCATTTTGTAAAAAAAAAAATCTAATTGTAAAAAACCCCTCTCATGAAGCTCATTAATCCCGTTTAATTAGACATTAAGTGCGTTTCGTAAAGCACAAAATTCATTACGAAAACCAAAAAGTCTGTTATTACTGCATAAAATCCGTTTCATAACGCCTAAAGCCCTCATAATTTTTACATTACGCTAGCACTTAACGCATGTAACTCTTTTCACAAAGCATCTTTCAGCTTCATAAAACCCGCATGTGTTCATAATGCGTAAAAACCGTTGAATAATGTTTAAAACCCGCTTTGTAACTATAAAACCCCGGCTTACAATGTGCTTAACCCGCCTCATAATGTGTAAAAGCCGTTTTAGAAGGTGTACACCCCACTCCATATTGTATCAAATCCGCTGCACACCCATAAAACACGTTTCCAATTGTTTAAAATCCGTTTCAAGATGTTGAAAATCCGTTTCATGAGGAACAAAACACGTTTCATGAACGCTAATAATTATTAATGGAAAAAGCCCGCTTCACACCATCTAAAACTGCTTCTGCAGTGCATAAAGCCTGTTTTGCAACGTTGAGAATGGACATTTTCCAATTCTAAAAACAATTAGCTATATCAACCATAAAACCCAAAGGGTTCCTTGCTCGTTTTAATTGTCTGCGTTGTTTTGTATGCATGAATGCTCAGATTATGTCTGTACTTTAGTACGGTGTTGTAAGGGTTGGAGAGTCCGTGATAACAAATAAATGGTGACTTACATTGATAAAAACCAGGCTGGCATTCCGCTCAATCTCCAGCATGCTTGGGGCCTCGCGGAGATGGAAGGCCTCCTTCATGAGTCTCTCCATCCGGGGATAGAGATTGCTCTGCCGGAAGTGGAAGAAGTACAGGGGCCAAAAGTAGTTGCGAATCCTCTCAAAGAGGGACATGGGGAAGGCGAACTTCTCCTGCTGCTCCGGGATCCAGGTCGTCTCCGTGGGAGCCCCATAAAGGTCATAGTACCAGGGCATGATGAGGCTGGAGTCAAAAATAATGTACTTGGCCCCAAGCTGCTTTGCCACGATGAGGCCGCAGTCGCTCATCCCACAATTGTTGATGACGAGATCGAAGGTCCCGTTGTAGATCAATTCGTTCAGGGGGACATCCTCGGGGCTGTTAAGGACTTTGTCGCAGGTCCGGTACGTGACATCGAAGAGGTGCTTCCAATGGAGGCCTTCCTTGCTCCCCCGGCGGTCCGCCAACCGATTGACCCCGAAGGTGGAGGCCATGAGGTCAACCACCGTCTTTGGGGCCAAATGGACAATCCCCTCATGCTCCCACGGCTTCTTTTCGTAGGAGGAGAGGAAGGTCACGTTGTGACCTCGATCGGCCAGGGCCGTGGCGAAGGGCCAAATACTAATCTTGTGACTAAAGGACCCCCCGGCAAAGAAGAAGAGGATGTTCGCCCCATGACAGGGCTCAATATTTCCCTTGACCACCAGCAACATGAGAACTATGCTCAGGAAACTTGAGATTTTAGATCTCATTTTTAAACCAAAAATCTACTTTTGCTGTGTACAGTCAAAAAAATAAAATCAGCGTATAAAAATAGTTACAAAAATTTATGTATCGGGACTCTACGACTTTTTATTTATTCTTCCTCCTTTATATCTATAAAAATTGAGTATCGACGGAAATTTGTGCTATATAATATGAAAATCTGTGCATTACACGACAAATTTGCAAGAAAATCAAGAAATTATTAAAATATTAAAATTAATTCAAATTGGCAAAAAAATTATTTGTACAGAAATTTTGGGAGAAAAAAAAAAGGAAAATGCAGGTACTACAAGAAAACTAATGGACTAGGGAAATTCGTAGGTATTTTTGGCCCGTTGCGAAGGGTGTTTAGTACCTACGAAAAAGAAGGAGAGAAAGGGTTAAATTTTGACCAAGGACCAGCTTTTTCCAAGTGGAAAGTTAGAAGGGGGAAAGGAAGACTAGTGCAGGTAGATTAGACCCGTTGCGAAGGGTTACCTACAAGGGGAAACTGAGACTAGCGCGTTTTTTGAATTTTTTTTAGGAGTAAATTAGGACCGGGGTAAATTGGGAAAATCCTTTAAAAAAAAGGATTTATAGGGAGGGTGACGTAGGCGTTGTCTGGCCCGTTGCGAAGGGTGTTTTTTGCCTACGGTGAAAAGTGCAAAAAAAAGGAGAGCTGGGAGGCTTTGGGGGTGTCTCTTCTCGAGGTGACAAGAAAAGTTTGATGCTAAACTGGACAAATCCGCCTCCTTTTATTTTCAAGCGGGCGTTGTGCATATTCATGGTCATAGCATCAGTCTTGTCTCATCCCAGCCGATGGGGGATGGTGGGATGTTAGCAGTGATTGGAAAGAAAATTATCATCTTTATATAGGGACAGATCCAAGCATTATTATTGATTCAAAAAAAAATATTACTGATAGCAGTCTGGCAAACAAATAAAGAAAGGCCTTTTGAGGGTGATTATTATGCAGTACACGCCAGGTCTATATAAATGCCGTAATAAAAACAATATTTGCTTTGACGTAGACGATGTGACACTTGGAGTGGGATTCTGTCGCTTGGAGCCATTAGCAAGTCTTTGTACAGGGTGCAATTATTTTTAGTGATGTGTTCATTCATTGATTTTTCTTTATTTTATTCTTGATTTGTTTTTACACGCTTCGACAATGTTTTAGGACGCGGGCGTACTAGTATATTAAATAAGCAGCAAATTTTTCTTGGGATAACCGATAGAAATTTCAGTGAGGCCCACCACGTCAAAATAATTGAAAAAGAGGTTTACAAATACATTGTTATAGCCAAAGAATGCCAAGATTGTTCAAATTATGTGTCCCAATAAAATCTCGCGCCAAAATGACATCCAAACGAATTTGAATAGCTCAAAGCGTTGTACGCGCCGCAGTTTTTGGCGTTTCCTGCAAAGTTCTTGAGTGGACTTACGCCAGTTTAACTTGGAACGCTTCATAGGCAAAAATTTATAACTTATAAAATTTTGAAGCCGTATTTTGATATGCGTAAAAAATTAGCAAAATTTGTATTTAATTTTTTTGTATATACCTATGTGCATTTCTCTTAAATAGCAAAATCAATTTTAGCAGAAATAAATCGATTTAAGTATTTTTAAGTACAAATTTTAAGTATAAATTTTAAGTATAAATTTTAAGTATACATTTTTAGTATAAACTTTAAGTATAAACTTTAATTATAAATTTTCAGTATAAATTTTAAGTATAAATTTTGAGTATAAATTTTGAGTATAAGTTTTCAGTATAAGTTTTCAGTATAAGTTTTCAGTATAAGTTTTCAGTATAAGTTTTCAGTATAAAATTTCGGATATATTTAGTTCATATATTTTATGTAATATTTTATATGAATAGCTGGGCATATGTCAATTGATTTTGACGGCAACGCTGCAACCTTGTAAAGGACGGTGAAATCAAAGTGGACACCTCTTACGGAGTAATCCTGGAACTGTGGAAAATTAATTGATAAGCCCGCAAGATACTAAAAAACATGGATAAAAATACGTTCTGTTCGGTGTTTGCATTGTTTGCGGACAAAATGGGGATTTTTGGACAACCAAATGCCCATCCTTAAATCATTACCGCGCTTTTAGTCATCCAAGAACGCATGAACGTACATAATGAAAGACCCCAAAAAAATGGGTCGTTATCTTGCCACTATAACCACAAAATTAGAAAATAACTTCAAGTGTTTCATGTGCACATGACATCCCCGTTAGTTCCTGTAGCTATTGTATGGTCACTGGACTGTTTTTTATCTTCATCTTCCACGTTCTGGAGACTTGATCACCTCGCCGTACCATTGTTTCTTTCACAAGTCACATACGTGGGAGTTTTGTGAACTCTTCGGCGACGAATGGCTTTTTTTTTTGTTCTGACAAATGCAAACTTTACCCCGACGTTCTGTTTGATGTGCCAACAAAAATGCAAGAGTTCCTGATTGACAAATTTATTATGGTGCAAGCATATCCTGTCCTCTGTATGCACATATGAGAATTCATACTTTCAGAAAAGATTGCATACATCCATCTGAGACTAAATCGTTTCTGCGAAAAATTGAGGTCATTCTAAAATCTTATTGTTAATGTACATAGAATGGCACACATAAGCATGTGGTAGCGTTTACGAACAGATCGTGAAGAGCGCCAGATTGCAATTGCAATCACAACCACAGCCAAAAAATGTACAAACAATTTTTTTTATAAATCATCTTTTTAGCTGGAAAAAGGACAATAAATGGCAAAATCATTATTATCACATTTACATTCTATTATTATTACATTTACAGGGCACACCTTCATAAATTTTGGTCGTTGTGCAATGAACTGACACATGTCTGCGACCTGCGACGTAAGTGACAAGGAATTACAGTGGGAACTGTGCTGTTATCAATTGCCGATAATCACCCGACAAATTACATCAGTTCAATCACACATTGCACTCCAATGTTTACGTTTGAGGATTGATTGGTGAGAGAAAGAATATATGAGTGTGTGACATGATTTCCCGAGTTGTAAAAAAAAAATTCTCAAGTGCTGGAACTCGAAAATGCGGGGAGAGGGGGAATTTGCATTATTAATATTTGTAGAAGGACTACACGCTGTATAAACAAATCCTTGTGCAAATATTTGATTTTAGACTCCGTGAAATGTAATCTTCTGTATAGGTACAACGTTCGCTGGGGGGCCTTTAAAAACCATGCAATTGCGGCGTGATCCGCGAATCCGAGTCATGGGCTTTCCAAATGGGTTACGTGTTACGTCCATGCAAATAATCTGCTTGCAATAAAAAATAATATTACGACCCGTATGTGATTATGTGACAATCTCCTACTAA
The DNA here is from genome assembly GCA_034698585.1 of Disparrhopalites patrizii. Classification (NCBI taxonomy): domain Eukaryota; kingdom Metazoa; phylum Arthropoda; class Collembola; order Symphypleona; family Sminthuridae; genus Disparrhopalites; species Disparrhopalites patrizii. Next base: position 7,949 of record JAQGBT010001216.1, read on the forward strand.
CAATTGACGCGCGTAGTATTTTAATTTCCCACGTGCTCTTTTCAGAGTAAATGAGAGACTTGGCACGTTTCCTTTTTCCAGTTCAAGACTTTATCGGGAAAACTTTGTACACAATGAGATCACATTTTCAGGAATGAATGGAAATCCATAATTATCACTATATCAATTATAGTCGGTAGATTTGGCTATATAATTGCCAGATGCTTCTAGCTTCTTTCTCGGTCACAAGCTGAAGGAAAATCCTGAGTAAACAAAAATGGAAAAATGTTACACGTATTACTTCAGGACATTTTGTATCCATACATTAACATTACATATATGAAAATGTATGGGAACATATATAAATAAATACTATCCACATATGTACGTATGTATATCGAGACAATAGACAAATAAAAGGAATATTAAATATGAGAGGGTCGAGCACAGATTATCCCATTAATCCAAGTATCCCATAAAAATTTGGAATTCGTAAAAAGAATTTCCAATCTCTAGTACGTAACACGATTTCGTTAGTAACAACAATAGTAACACGTTTAGATTTGAACGTTCCAGGCACGAAATATGACCAACCTTCTATTTTAAAAGGGAAAAATTCTCATACATACTTAACGATCCAATTATTTCTTTTTCACGACCATAAAATGTATTTAATTTTCCCTGTATCAGCTTACAAGTACCAACAATGATCCATTTATTTTTATACATAATATTCATATAATATTCCATTTTTCACGTGGAATTCTCATCCATAAAAGAAACTTACCTAAATGAATAAAAATCCATGTTAATAAATAAATATCTATATAAACATATTGGTATATATGTGCAGTACGTATGTATATAAAACCAACTAATTTGTGGTCCAGTATTTTTATCAGGCCGTGCAACGCAGTTGCAATTGAGGAAAATAACCATTAACACACATGCATTATGTATGTACATATGCCTACATGGGCATGTCTATAGATATTATATAATGTATGTATATGTCCATATACATGCATATGTATATGTATACACCTATATGGAAAACGTGAGTAGCTTTAAAAAGTTGGTTTGCTACTGGTTTACAACCGTTTTGAATTTTGAACAAACAATAAATGTCGCCATCACATCCAAAATACGTCCACATGCAGCCAATTTATGAAAAAAATTAACTTTTGAAAAAACATGGACTTAGGCTGGTTTAACTCCCTAGCCTTCATATGTATAGGTATAAGTCACGTATGAACGTAAAGCGTAAAAGCAGGTTTTTTTTGTGCTGTTTCTGAAGCACGCAAAAAGGCCTCCAGATCCAGATGAGACTATAATATCATGGCATTTGATAAATACCTTTCCAAGCCAATGTGTGAGGATATTAATTTCATTCATACAAAATGCATTATATAAGACAAATGACGTAAGAATAAATAAATAGGTACAACTACTATTCCACCTAAAAAAAACTTGGTCGAATCCACTTTTTCCTTCGGGTTTTCCTGACCATCTTAACAAATAATGTCTTACTGCCCTTGCCGGCTCAAGATGTAATGGTTGCTTCATATGTAAAAATTACCACTCCGTGCAGGGTTTTACAGGGAAACAGACAAGTCTTTCTTTCCTTTTCCTGATTTTTTCTCCCGGAAAAATTCAATGTCAAGGATTTTCTCAAAAAACACTTTCCTCTACATTTATCCTTCCACCAAAATGTACACAGAAGTTCTCATTTTGTGCGTAACTTTCACCGTCTCTGTCTGTGCTTTCCGGCATAAGACAGCGAAGGCCTTGAAGAAGCTCCAGAAGAAGAAGCTTCTGCTCCTCTCCAAAGATTTGCCTCCGGAAAAAAAGGAAATCCGGTTCCAAGAGCGCCTGTACAATGTGACTCATTGGCTGGACAAACACCCTGGAGGGAAGGTGATGGAGTACTACGTCAACAATGGGGAGGATGGGACGCAAGCCATCCAGCAATTTCACCATCGCTCCCTCCCGCGAGTCTTGAAGCTCCTCCAGGCCTTCCCCAGTCGACCCCTTCATCCTGAACGTGACCCGGGTCTCGTCAATAATAATGAGGAGGTCAACTCCAAATATCGGGAGATGTCCCAGGATTTTGAGAAATTGTACCAGGATCTGGTGTCCGAAGGGGAATTGGATCCCAGCATTGGACATGCTCTGGGGCGGATGGTGGAATTGGTGATAATGGCCGGGATTTCCTTGGCATTGTTGCTGCCCTCCGAGGCTGGGCTTGGGATGAAGGGCGTCGGGACGTTGACGTTGAGCCTCTTCCACATGAGGGCCGCCTACCTCATGCATGAGGCGGGTCATCATTCCTTGACGGGGACGCCGGGCTGGGATCGATTTTTACAGGCCGTGATTTTTAGCTTGGGAAGTGGTCAGAGCTCCAGCTGGTATCGCTACCATCATAGTCGGCATCATTCTATGCCGCAGAGACTCCATTTTGATAATGACATTGACTTGGCCCCTTTGGCGGCAGTCAGTGTCAAGTCCGTGGAGAGGTCCGAGAAGGGCTTGAGCTTCTTTCTGCGGCACCAGGTCATTTTTTTATTGATTTTTCTATTATTTTTTTATTGATTTTATTTATTTTTATTGATTTTATTTATTTTTATTATTTTTTTTTTTTATTGATTTTATTTTTTTTATTTTTATTTTTTTTTATTTTATTATTTTTATTTTTATTATTTTTTTGATTTTATTTATTTTTATTGATTTTTTTTATTATTTTTTTAAAGACTGGAATTGATTTCGACACAACAGTTTGATCCCTTTACATACATATATAGGCTTGTCTTTGTCTTTACCAACAGCTTTCTTCATACTCTGACATTTAAAAAAAATTAAACAAGGAAAATGACATCTGAAAAAATATGAACTAAAATTCGAATTAAAATACGTGCTTCTCTGAATTATGAATACAAATCGGACATCTAAAATGTATAGGTATTCTAATTTCGACACAATTTTATTCAAATACGTATGAATGCGTAACGTACCTATTCAAAAACACTTTCTTTTATTACTTTTTGAATACTTTTTTAAAAGTTTATATAATGCAATCTGGCATAATTTGTAGGCTGAAAATAAACGCAAACTCAGTTAAAACAACAAATATAAAAATTGACTTCGCAAGCTCTGATTTGCAAAAATCAAAGTTTTTAGAAGGAATATAATAATTATACGATTACTGTCAATATAAAAAAACAATTTCTGATTTTGAAAAAAAAAACAACTTGGTCGAAGGCGGGAAGTAGCAAGTAGCAACATAATTTACATAATGAAGACATTTTTGAATTTCGTATATCAGTTAAGTATCGGAATTCATATCCGAAGTTTTGAATTTTACGAATTTGATTTTCGGTTGTATTTGCAATTTGCAATTCTAAATTCCAATTAAAATATTATTCCGACAAAAATACGGAGACTAATTCGGGTTAAGCACGGTAAAATATGAATATAATTCCAATTTGAATTCGACTGCCGATTCGGATGTCATACCTTAGTTTTTAACAACAAATTAAAAATCTAACACCAAACAATTTGTAAAAGATCTTATAAATGACACCGAATTAAAGGCTAATTGGGAAAGTCAAATTTTGGAGCAGATAATAGGTTCCTTCACTAACAAATTAATATATATTTTGTGCGGCATCCTTAAGTCCGTACATCTTATTGTTGCTGGTCATTTCGTAATGGTTCAGGAGCTGTAATAGGGGAATGTCGGTAAAGAGAATTATAAATAAAAAGATGACTGCATAAATGACCGTTAATATGTGATGGCAGTAATTTCGTATGTGACGAATTATTATTTTTTTATCCAGGCGTTCCTAGCCATCCCAGTGGGATCTACAATTGGCGGTCTGAGCTGGAGATTCTGCCTCCATCCCCTGTATGTGATCTCCCGGAAGTTATACCTGGAGCTCTTCCTCATGATCATTCACTACTGGGTGGCCTTCCACCTGGGGGTCATCCCCTACATGACCTCCGTGGCCATCTCCATGTCAATCATCATGCTCAACGTTTCCCTCAATCACACCCACCTCCCCGTCACGGAGGACCCTCGACATTGGGTGGAATATGCCCTTGTGCACACGATGAACCTGGATCCTTCCTGGTGGTGCGATTGGTGGACGGGCTTTTTAAATTACCAGATCGAGCACCATCTATTCCCCACAATGCCCGGCTTCCGACAGCGTCATATTGCTCCGAGGGTGAAGGAATTGGCCAAGAAACATGGCCTCACTTACATTTGCGAACCTTATTATGTGGCCGTGTGGAAAGTTTTGCAAAATCTTCAGACCGTCTCCAGTGTGCTCAAGGACTTTTCCAAGGCTTGATCCCGGGAATACTAATCCCGCTTTCATAATCGAAAATGCTTGGAGAAATTTTGCATAGAACAGGAAGGTGTATAGAAGCAAATATTTTGGGTTTTATTTGGATATAATACACTACAACATCTTTGACGGCTGAGCCCGACATACTACAAGGTTATACATAGTTGAGTGACTAAATAATTATTAACTAAATAATTATGCAAAAACTAAACATACGGGTTGGTGCTTAAAATAATCTGATATCGTGGTGCAAAGCTAAATTTTTGTTATGATTCTTGACGTGACAATGAGTAGAATATGAGATGAGGTGCGAATGTCCTCTTCCCAAACCTGTTTTTCGCTTTTCTTATATTATTAACGTAGATACTTGTTTCATACACGCAGGTAGTGACGGATTATGATTCATTCAGTAGTAAGATCTCCATATAAAAACTAGTTTTTTGTTAATTGATTTTTTTTCTTCCTAAGAACAAGTTCTTTTTTGATTTATTGACAAATGTATAAAAACAAATAAAAACATTATTATTCAAGGCATCTTTCTCCATTAACCCCGAACGAACAATATGCACCAATCTCCGGCGTAAAGATTGTTTTGCTAAGTGGAACATGATTTACATTTACAGAAAATTAGTACATATATCTATTGACAAGCATTTTTATGCGTATAGATAGAGGTGTGTATGTATTACTTTTATTATTATAATTATACGTAACTAACAATTTTATTGGAGCATTAGGTTACATACAATTAGTTCGTATACAGAATTTGCTTAAAGCAACAGGACTAGTAGAAGACTTACAGACTTACAGCATTAAATATTTACTATTTACTACACTACACGGAGCACACAGTGGAATGTCTGTTTCAGCAGGTGTTACAATGTTGTCCATTTATTTCATAATACATATAAGACCGGCACAAAAGGGACAAATTAAATTAATATCCTGCAGTTCATACAAAACTTTGTAAATCGCACAACATTTTAGAATGTGTATTGTAAATTGTAACGGACCAGTAACATGGTCCGTGACAAGTTACAATTTACAACATTAAACCCCCCTTTCGGCGTTATATGCCGTATTCTTCATACACTATTATAGCAATACAAGTTACATGTCCATTAAAAAAGCACAACAAAAGCTTCATCTATATATATACATAAGCAATTCAACGAAAGTCAGTCTTCTCAAAAAATATTTATCGAAATAACATCACAGGAAATTTGACATTTGGCAAAAAGGAACTATTACATTGTTGGATGTAGGAATCACTAAAAGCTAAAAACATCTAAATTGTAAGATTGGCATTGGTAAATCCATAATCCATGAACAAATAGCGTCATTTGGTTATATGATTGTCCTTAAGGTTTATCCATAGGGAATGTATTGTTTTGCAGAAGATTTATAAAAATGGTTCAAGTTCATGGAATAGTAATTATTGCATTGTTGTTCATTTCTTCATTATAATCTATAAGTCTTTGGTTTTTACAAACGCTTCATTCTGCTTGGATGAATCAACTTTGACGGTGCGTCTATTCTTGCTCACTTTAGGCTTTCTTCTTTTTTCATGGGTGGCGTAAATATGATATTCAACGTTATGTTTGCTTTTGAACATCTTCTGACAAATGGGGCATGGAACGGTAGCCACAAGGGAATGAGTATCAGTGTGCTGATGCAATTTATGTTGAGACTTGAATAGCTTCCCACATTGGTCACATTCGAACTTCTCCTCCACATGGGTTCGTCTCAGGTGAGTCCTCAAACTGGAATTGGTCTTAAATTTGGCCCCACACAATTGGCATTGTGCCCTTCTTTCAGACTGATGTGTAACCTTGTGCGCATTCAAGTGACCCCTTCGAGCAAAGGCTATCCCACAATTATCACACTTAAATGACTTGTCAGTGGGAGGAAGATGAAATCTGTCCATGTGAATCAACAAGGAATCTTGATTCTTGAAAGTCAGCCCACATTCTGCACAAAGTCCCGACTGGGATTTGTGGTAGGTAACCGTGCAAATCCTCTTGTGATGGGTGAGAAACTGGAAAAAATCCTGGAAAACTCTCTCACAAGAGCAATTTCCATGCTTGCACGTTAACTCTACTTCCCCTGCTGAATTGAGATTGCCCCTCTCCGAATATACTTCATTACAGAGTTTGCAATCGAACGATATGATCTTGCTGGAATCATCCTCGGAATAGAATGCTGTGATGTGTCTGGAGAAACTCGATTGATGATGGACAAATTTCATGTGTTTTCGGAAATGCCATTGGTGACTGAAGGTCAATGTGCAGTTTGGGCACGAGAAATCTCCTTCTCCTCCTGACTTTTCTTCTTCATCTTGCTCAACCCTTGCTTCGTCTTTCTCGTCATCCTCATGATGAAGATCCATTTCATTCCCAATCATATCCTCCGACATTTGCCCGGTATGACGTCAGGTAGATTCCTATGGAGCAACAAACAGGTTCACGTTCCATTTACTGATTGAGGAAAAATTCGAGAGTAAGCCCGAAAAAACAACTTTTTCAACTGTAAACATACAATAATTATACATATGTATGTAGCTATAGACCCACTTCAGAAAATTACCTTTAACTTTAATTCCCGTATCCTTTTCTCCAGTTCCAAAAGGCGTGGTTATTAAAGTAACTGTAACCACCAAACGCGACCGTCAGCCTTCATAATATGGCTCACATTCAGCGTCAGCAAATACACCACGATGAGATCATTTCCATTACGGATGAGTTGATTAACTAAACTAATTTGTATTTCGGGTTCTCTCCTCCCCAATTCCTTCTCCGTTTGACATGATGGCCAAGATTTGCAAGATTGGCAAAGACTGATTTTGCAGGTTAAGCACAAAACCCTTCCCCTAACGTCGGTCTTAGGTTTTTAATTAACTGCAGCGGCTATTTCACATGTAAAACCCACTTTATAGTCATTACAAATTACAAACTATATTAAACCAAGAAAACCGTTGTACTGGATGATGAATTATGAAATACTTGAAATAGGGCGAAGTATAACAAGTCAATATATTTTCCGGGTGTATTTAAAGTATAGAATGGCAATAAAAGCACAGTTTTCACAAGTTATACAAAATGTTTAAACTGACATGTATATTATAATTATAATTAAGTTACGGGGTTTCCGGGGGTGTGACTAGAAGGGAGGGTGAAGCTTTTTAGCTTTTTTTTTGCTACTGTCAGTCTATTCTACGCGTCGACCGCCGACCATTCAAAATCATATAGTTACAAGACATTTTCGAGGGAAAATTGAACTCATTTTCTCCCATCAAAATGCAGTGAAAAGTGAAGAGAAAATCAACGCAGCACGTGGAAACATCTGAACACGAACACTGAGAAAATGAGAACTGGATAATAAACTGGAAGCTCTTGCTGATGTTGATTGCAGCGGACAGCTTTTAATTAACAATTAAGAATACGCCAGAGGTCAAAGGTGAGTGAGGTCTCAGTTTATACGTATCTTCTGTATGTGGAATCAATATTGGTCATTGTTTTTTATACCGTTAATTGTGCTTATGTCCATATTCAATATTTGCTGGTTTCTATTTTTTTAGGAAATGGACTTGCTTCCGAGTACCAGCGAAGAATTTAGTAGCAAGAATTACTGGGACAAATTTTTTAATTCCCTCAAGGATGAGCCGTTTGAATGGTAAAGCTTCTTGAAGGAAGAGTGAGATTGGTTGTTTTTTCATTATTAATCTCACGAAAATCTGTTGCTATCAATATAGGCAGAAAATATGTCGTTTAATTATTTGATTTTTCATTTTCGGTCAGGTACGGCGAGTATGACGAATTGGCTCAGCTATTACACAAGTATATTACTTTCAAAGACACTGTCCTCATCACCGGATGCGGGAATTCCACCCTCAGTTTCCGGCTGTACTCAGCCGGGATAACGTACGTTGACGGTTTTGAAAACTATTTGGTTTAACCTAGTCATCTGTCATCTTAAATATTGCCTCAGATACTGTGTATAGTTTAATGAGCGCAATTATTAATGATTTTCCTTCCTTGAAAGTGTAAATTGCGACTGTAATCTTACGAATGTAGGAACCAAAAAAGCATTGACATAAGTGATGTCGTGGTGCAACAGATGAAAACATCCTATCCCGACCTGGATTTCCTTTTGGGAGATGTCACCAACATGAACCAATTTCCGGTAGACATTCGCTATACGAATTGCCACACAGTTTTATAGTAATCACATTTAGTTTTTTCAGTAAGGTTTAAATAAAATGTTGATGCAACGATGATTGTTGATTATGATTTGTTTTAGGACGGATCCTTCACATGCGTCATGGATAAAGGAACCGTGGACGCTCTGTGCCCACCCGGAGAAGAAACGGAGCAGGCTAAAGCCCTGGGAATGTTCGAGGAAGTGAGTAGGGTTACTAAACAGGGTGGTCGCTTCATTGTCATTTCTCTGCTGCAACCCCATGTTGCTCGGAAACTCTTTACTTATTTTCACGGAATAGGATGGATGATTCGAGTTGTAAGGTGTCAAGAAGTGGAGGAAAAAGCTTTGAAACTTTCTTCCGATAGAGTGGTGTTTCCACTTTTCATGATAATTCTAACAAAAGTGAAACTTCCACTGTCCATTAAACCGGTGAGTGCAGTCCCTTGTTTTTACATGTGTTATTCGTGTCCATACCCAATAGCCGTTCCATTGCCTGAATGTACATATATGACTGCTAAAAATCACAAAATTATTCTTCTATACAGGTGATTGAAGTATCGGGAGGAAGTAGCAATTTCATGCGGCTTGCATCTGTGGATTTGTTGTTGAGCGCAATTGAGAATCAGCAAAGTATGATGCAGCTTCGTCGTGAGTTGTTACAAATCGGAGTGGGTGCCGAGCGAGAGATTGCTCTTCGCTTGGTATCAAAGGAAGGGGAAGATCGTTACATTTTCTACGTCACGGATAATATGAAACTGATCAAAAATCCTGTTGAACACCGATTCGGCGTATTCATTGCACCCCCTGGCAGGTGTGCTTAGTTTTATCATTTATACAATCAGAAGCAAATGTGTATTTCCTAGCAAGAAAATATACATATATAAATATGCACAGTATACCTAGATCAATGCAATTCACTACTAGAAATATTTTAAATTTTTTGAAACTGATTTTCAGAGAGACAGAATGGTTATTTGGAACACACGAAGGAAGGCTACAGTTAGCAGAAGAATCAAAGTGTACCCGATTGGTTGTTGTTCATTTCATTCGAGGTCAAACGTATGAATCCATGGAAAGTGTTCAAACAGAAATTACGGGACACATTCAGTTTATGATGCCAAAGAGTGTTTCGGATAGAAATGTTAAGGTACTTTATTTCTTGTTTATCGTTTAATACGTATACATAAATACAGCTCAAGTTTCGTATTATAAACCAATCGAAAATATTTAATATTTGTCGACTTTCCGCTCACCCAGAATTTCATAATTTAAGAAATTAGTTGTCCTGACTCCTGAGGGCATCACTACATTTTAATTGAAATGCTCGTGTAAATCTTTGCAAGTCGTTCCTTGTTGTTTTTAAAAATATTAAAATGTAAAAAATAGTTGCTTAAGGATTTCTTGTTCCTCCTCTTCTGGCGTTTTTCTTGTTGGAATCGTCGATGGATTTGGTTTAGCAGCACTCTCTTCTGTGACAGTTTGCGTCTGCGATTCCGTTTTTCCATTCAGTGTGTTTTTGGAATCTTTAGCGGAGCTCAATCGGTCTTCCATTTCTTTGACGTGTCGTTGATGTTTCTCTACTGCAAATTGTCTGATAGATTCGGATCTATCTGGGGAAAAAGCTTTCTTCATGTCGACTTTTCGAAAATTCGTTTGACTTTGGGTGGTTTTAGACTTGTCATCTGATGTTAAGTGACTCTGGATAATTAAAATTAAGATTTGTTTTTTTGTATGTGTATTTGTATACAATATACATACATATTATATACATACAATAATGACAAAATCATTTGATCTTATTTTGCAAGATATTATTTTACGGAAGAGTGGTAAAGTTTGCCCTCCTGCTCTTGTTTGCTCTTCAGACGGACCTCAGATTCGTTTTCTTCAGAAGAAACGTCCATCCTTGCGTGACTAAACGAGCTACTGCTACGTGAACTAGGCTGAGAATCTCCATCAAGGCATCTATTGTGATTACGAAGGATCTCCTCCCGTTGTTGAATTGTTCGTAAAACCCTTTTCAGCCTACCATTATCCCGTATACATCTCTCATGCCTTCTCTCGAAACTTTGCAGCTGACTTTTCAGCTGGGAATTTTCTTCTTTGAGTTCACGTACCTGTGCGCTGTTATTTAAACTCTTTTAATTTTTCAGATTATTGTAAATGAAACAACTGGATTGAATTGCTAAACAAACTTACATTAGAACCTGATTTTGGTTTAGGATGCGCACTAGCTGCGGGTCTTTAAATTCTTCTCCCTCTTGGTCATCTTCATCACCCTTTCCCAGCGTTTCTTTCTTCCAGTACGGTTTCTCCAGATCATTTTGTGCTTGAGAAGTCGTTCTAGTCTCCATAATGGGACTCCCGGTTGAACAGTTTTGTTCGTGATTCCGTTGTCGCTGCTCTTCATCTGCAAGTTGAAATCTTTCTAATTGCTCTTGAGCTTGTGACAGTTGGTGGATGAGGCTAGCTATACGTTTTCTGTCTTCCAAGTTCAAGTCAAAGATAGTGGCAGTATTGGGTTTAAATTCCGTCTGAAAATTATTAGGACTGCGGAAATCTTGCGAATTCTCATCATCTTTGGGTTTTGCTTGGGACTTTTTGGAAAGTTGCTGCCCAACGTATTTTTCTTCTGGCTTAACAATTTGATGATATCGACCATTCGGTCGTGGAGGAGGAGGAATTTCTGGGAATACTTTAGCGGGATGAGATAAGGTGTATCCAAAGCGTGGATTTGCTACGGTCACTGTTTCATGTGAGGAATGCCGAGAATGTTTTGGGGATGAATTTGCCTCTTTTTTCTCGGCAAAGAACCGGGAATCATGAGGCAGCGCTGGTTCGTGCTTTAGGGGGACATAGACAGTGCTGCCGCTACAACTGTTACTTTGTGGCATCTTCTACATCAAAGCGTAGTAGCTGTGTCGTCTCTTTGTACCTACTGAAAACTAAAACTATCTATATAAAGTGAAACAATTTCTTCAAAGTGCTTGATTAAAGTTTGGTTTCAGTCAGTTTTAGTTTCATGTGCTGTGCTATGAATTTTCTTCAAGTAATACTTTAATTTTTAATTTCAACTTTACTTTCTTTATGACAGGCACCAATTATGACAGTTAGCGATGACGTGTGCGCCCGAACCATACGGTACAAAGGGAAATCCGAGTTTTCAGGGGAGTACGTTGTGGAGGACGTAAAGGGTGATGGTGGACAGGTATCCCGTAGGCTGATCTTTCTGAATAGTCCGAATATCATTCAGTCGGACGTCGCACTGTCAGTAGGTAATGTGTATTATACATTTGTATAAACGTATAAAGAATATTATTCCTATTTATGAATTTAGTTACTGAGTTACTGCAAACCTTGTATTTTCATATCTCTGAAGCACTATGTAGGACGTGGTACCTTCGTACCTTGCGTACACAGTACACACATACATATATGTACATATAATTATGTTCTCTACGTTCTACAGTTCTACTGCGTAGTAGTAGTGTGTAATTATTTCCTAATAAACATGATTTAGATTGACAAAGTAGGTGCAGTTACACTTAGTAGATAAGGTTACACTAGATTATTTACGTTAAATGATTTGCATTAACGGTTCTAGTTTTGAAGGTACTACTGCTACCAGTTACCACCATACCATACTGACTAACGAATAATGATTCCAGTTTGTGTCCAACGACTTATGCTTACGGTTTCTACGAATACTATGATCACTGATCACTGTGAACTATCCGAGATTCGAGTCGAATTCTAGAGTTGTGTTAAAACAGTTAATCAGATTTACCCTTTAAATAGTTTAATTTGTATTACACTACACTGTGTTACTTAGGAATGAGGATGAGATTAAACTGAAGTAATTCCAATTCCAGATACCAATATACCGAATTCCGAATATGAATCCGATTCGAATTCGGTATATGAATGGCGCGAGTGCGAGAGGGAAGAAAAGTAAACGATTATGTGAGACGGGGAAAGACTTTTAGTGAAAAAATAAGAGAGGAATTTCTCGTAAATAACGTATGATTTCTATCACTATGGGAAGTATGTACGTAGGTATGCACACATTTTCATGAATAGGAACGGTGAAAAATTTGCAGTTGAAACGTCAATTCCTATTACAGTATACGTAAGTACTACGTATGGAAAAGGGAGAAAATTCACGCCACTTGTCACTCGCAACCACAACAAGTGTCAATACATGAGCGTCGCTAGTCAGTATTTCGTAATTGGACTAATGAAATATATCTATTACACATGTATAATTTGTTAAAACTGTATTACCTTACAGTCAAGAAGAAAGGGAAAGAAAAGACGGTTTTCAAGCGTGTGTTGTCCTGTGAACATCATCAAATCATGTCCCTGGCCTTCGGACTTTTGCACAGGCTTCGGAAACTAGAGACAGCAGCCAATACACTTCTCGTTGGTCTCGGTGGTGGTCTATTGGCGTCTTTTCTTGTAGACGTTTTCCCTCAAGTATGCGGCTTTATGTTTTTTTGTATGAAATGTGTATTAACGAACAGAAGAAATAGTTCACTATTTATTCTTTGTGCGTGAGGATAAAGCTATTCTTAAAGTGCTAGAGGTAGTTATGACGTTGTTGAGTTTTGTGTATGAAAATCTATATTACAAAAATGTATGGAACAACATCGCAAAGTTGCAATCAAATATTACTTACTACATTATGTGCATGAATGGAATTTCCAGATAAAACTGACAGCCGTTGAAATCGACTCAGAAATAGTAAAGGTTGCTCACGACTATTTTGGCCTAGTGAAAACTGCGGAAAAATTAAAGGTGGTTGTCGATGATGGATTAAATTACATTCGAACATCAGGTAAAAACGCACTCATAGCACCTGTACTGTGTATGTCTACTACGTGTTATTAGTTATTAATTATTACTAATTATTGTGATGTGTGCAGTTTTCGTTAATGTATTAAAAATGCACTTTAATCAAATATTTATTTTATTTACTAAACAGAAAACAATTACGAGATCATCCTCATAGATGTTGACAATAAAAGTGTCACCGAAGGTTTGAGCTGCCCTCCTCCTGCATTTTTAGAACAAGAGACACTGGAGACAATGAAAAGTAGACTGAATAACGAGACTGGAATCCTAGTTGTCAATTTAGTTTGCAGAAACTCTAAATTAAAGCAAAGCTACATCAATCTCCTTGGGAGCATTTTCCCCACCGTCTATTCCTACCAATTGGGTCAGGACTTAAATAACATTCTCTTCTGCTTTGCCAAATCACCGGCATGGAATGATAAGCAGAGATCAAACGAGCTCAAAGGAGTGGTCCAATGGGTTGATCGACTTGTCGCAGGCCAAAGCCAAGGAGGTCAAAGTCAAGGAGGAGGAAGTCAGCGTCGGCATCAAAATACGTCTTCCAGTAGTGACTCTTCACCAACCCAATTTTTTGATGAAGATGTTGATTTTATTAAAGATAATCTTAAACTAGTGACTATTCGTGAGAATAGTAAGAAGTCTTGAGAGTAAATGCAAATTAAATAATATAAATAATAAATATAAATGTATAAACATAATATCCATAAATCCACACATAAGTAATGCATACATATATTTGTGCTGTTAATTATTTTTTGTAATAACAATAACTACATATTATAGTGACGTTTCAAGAAACGCCTGATTCAGCTTAACTGCATGAAATGTACCTATACCCACATATAAGATATAGACATTTATTAAATTGTGTAAGTATATTATGTTACAATTGACAATTATGTTGTGTTTTGTGCTACATACGGATTTGTTAATAAGTAATATATGTACGGCCAAATGACGAAGTACCTACTAGCCTATACTACTACTACCCTATGTACTTTAAATGTTTAAATAATAAAGTTAAAAACTGTCTAATGGGAAATAAAGAATACAATCAAATCAAGTTCATTGACTTTTACCGGATTTACTCGGGGTTTGCCTTTATCTTGGCCTTGACGGACTTGACCTGACCCGACCCCGGTGTTCTCGCAACTCAAATCTCAACTCATCTCCGGGCCTTATCAGTATTCTTGTATATAGAACAACCATCGAGTTGGGCGGGAAAGCCAATGAAGACATGTGGAAGATTTTCACTGAGGCAAAATTCACAAAAAAGAAATAAATAATTTTCAGAAAATCATCTTGATATTGGATCTATTAAAGAGCTTGCGGAAAGTTTTTCAATTCTGTTTTCCTCAGAATTAATTGTGCCTTAAAAATGGATTTCCGGCCGTGACCCAAACGGTGCAACTTGTCACCGTGAACCTGTAATGTCCTGTTTAAAAGCGTGTTACTGAAAAACGGTTTTTACGTGTCATCAATCAAAATTGTTTGAGTTATTTTGGATGACCTTTTTCGTTTCGTTTAAGTGCAATGTAAAGTCTACATTATTTTTTTCTATAATAATAATTGCGCCTTGACTAAGTTGTTACAAGGCCAAGGGTCATGGAGTTGCCGGTACTCCGAAAAGGCCCTTTGGGTCTCCATTTTTTGAAGACGTTGTTGTGCCGGAAGTATTACTTTCTTCAAAAAGCAAGGACCTGTGCCGCTTCCACTTTCAGAATTCATTCCAAGAAAGGTCAAGCCTTGTCGGAATGTGAAAAGTTGAGGAACATTGGGATTATGGCTCATATCGATGCTGGGAAAACTACAACGACTGAGCGAATGCTTTACTATGCCGGTGTGATCCGTTTTCCTGGAGAAGTTCATCACGGTGACACGGTCACGGATTTCCTTCCTCAGGAACGGGAACGAGGAATTACAATTCAAAGTGCCGTCGTTAGTTTTCCGTGGGAAGAATTTACCATCAATTTAATTGACACCCCAGGTCATGTGGATTTCACTTTTGAAGTTGAAAGGTCATTGAGAGCAGTGGATTCCGCTGTGGCCATCATTGATGCATCCGCAGGTTATACGTATTTTTGCAGTTATTTTATATTACTCTTACTGGATTTTGGCAATCCAGAATTCCCTTTTTCAACTTGAAAACGGTTGTAACTTGATGAAATTATTTGTATAAATTCTACAGGAGTTGAAGCTCAAACATTGACTGTGTGGAGTCAAGCTGTCAAAAATAATTTACCGAGACTGATATTCCTCAACAAAATGGACAAAGTGGGTTCCTGACGATAACCAATTAGAAAAGCGCGTTTAGTATTACTATTATTACTGATATTTGTTTGCTTTTTATTTGTTTCAAATGAAACTGGTAATATGAATTGTACTATCACCATCAACAGTATCAGCAATGATCATTGTTGTATTTTATTGATTTTGTAACTGTTTGCAGATGAGAGCTTCCCATGAATTGTGTTTGGAATCGATCAGAAAGAGATTGAAGTCTGTTCCTCTACTTCTTCAACTCCCAGTGTATGACCCCAATAATGTTGATTCCACGTCCGGCTTTATTGGTGTTATTGATTTGGTTCAGATGGAAAAATTAATCTTTGATCCCTCATCGAAAGGCACGCGTTACGAAACAAGTTAGCTCAGCATAAGTTTATTTATGTGATTCCATTTGAGCTTCTGCTACACGAATTTCCTAGTCCCCTATAGTTAAAAATAAATTATTATAGTAAATGGTAGTTAGCTTACCGGTAAGTAATGAAGTCAGACAAACCAATGAGGCGATTATGGTTTAAATCTTGTAGTATAGTAGATATTGAATTAAGCTGTAATTTACAGTTTCTGTTCGTGACAACAAAGACGTACTTCAAAAGCGGCTGGAGTTGGTTGAGCAAGTGTCTGACTTTGACACGGACTTAGCTGCCAAAATCATTGAGACTGAATCCTTGGAGAGCGTCAGTGACGCGGAATTGCAGAGTGCCATTAAACGAATCACTTTACGGAATCAAGTTGTACCTGTTCTCTTAGGAAGTTCCTTTAAAAATATAGGGGTGCAACCACTGGTGAATGCCATTACCACGTAATTTCATTCAAATCAATTCAAAATAAAGCTACAATTGATGGCCATGCAATGTGTAGCGGAATTAATTATTAACAGACGAATGCTAATCGTCTTAATATAATCGTGCGTTTAATCGTGCGTTTAAAAATGTACATAATATATTCTTTTTTATTTGTCATTTTATTTTTTCAGATATTTGCCACATCCTGTAGAGCAAAGGAAAAAGGATCGGGTAATATCTGCCTATGGTGAAAGTCTGTGTTGCTTTGTCTTTAAAACATTGTACGATAACAACCTGGGAGCTTTAACCTTCTTGAGAGTTTTTCGGGGATCTCTTCTGTCCGGAGAGACAGTGTACAATGCTTCAAGAGAGAAACGAGAAAAGATTTTGAAAATATATCAGCCCTTAGCCGATGACTTGCATGAAACACGAAATGTCGTAGCAGGACAGGTTGCAGTTATCACGGGACTCAAAGTAATTACATAATTTTATTTACACCCATGTTTGTAACAGCCAACCGCAAGTCATGAAATAAATTGAAATAATAGCAACATCACTTTATGTCAGGATACATTTACAGGTGATACAATCACTTCTTCAGCTAACGAAGCAAGTGTAGTTGCGAAGAGGCTGGCTAAAGCAACAGGGGAGGGTAAAATTCGTCCAGTTCTGCTTGGAATGGATATTCCAGAGCCAGTGTTTTTTCGCTCAATAGAGCCAGCATCAGTCGTATGTTTTGTTTCGTTCGTATTTATTATTTATCATATTCTGTAGTTAAGTCGGAAAGATATTGAGTGTTAATGTTAACACTTAACACTCTGCCTATGTAACTATGTATGTGATGTTATGTTCTGTGTATTAACAATAGCATCATCAGAATTTGCTGGAACCTGCATTAGAGATACTGCAAAGGGAAGACCCTAGTTTACGCATCCACGTAGACCCTGAAACTGGTCAAACGGTGCTTTCGGGTTAGTTGTGGCTTCTTGTGATAACCTGATCACAATAGTCATCTGTCATCGGCAAATAATGTTTTTATTTTTTATGTCAACTTCGTAGGAATGGGTGAGCTTCATCTAGAAATCATCCACGACAGAATCAAAAAGGAGTTCAAAGTAGATGCAGATATGGGTCGGCTTCAAGTGGCATACAAAGAAACCATTTTGGAGCCTGTGACAAAGCGTCTTCATTTTGAAAGAAAAATTAAAGACAAGCATCAGGCCGTGATCGTAGAGTTATCACTTACTCCAAAAGATAATCCATCTGCAAAAGTTGTTCGTGGCCGTGGCAAAGAAGTGATGGAGAATTTGGCTAATCTCAATCCTAGATATGAGGCATGTGTCAACAGTGGGGTACAAGCCGGTCTTCGTCTTGGTCCAAAGCTCTCATTTCCGGTGAGATGGCGCCTGCTATTCTCGTCGTCCATTCGAAATTGAAATAACTAATGAAATATTTTTATGCATGTTTTTTATTTGCTTATCAATACCTGCGTATAGGTACATATATGGAGCGTAGATGTCTTATACATCAATTTGATGAACTCATTTTTTACAGGTCACACGCGTTGAAGTGGCTTTAAATTTCTTCGAAGTCTCCAAGTTTATTACAGAAACTATTATGGAAGCTGCGGCCGCCACGTGTTTACGAGATGCACTGAAGGAAACTACAGTCGTTTTAATGGAGCCTTTTGTTTCCCTGGAAGTCACCGTAGATACGAAGCATTTTAGCAAGATCTATGATGACTTGAATAAAAGACGCTTTCAGATGCAGCATTTGGATCACCAGGAAGATACTAAGGTTACCAGCAACTTGTATCTGCAAAACTTTCAAAGTCCGGCTAAAATTCGAATGCTCTATTCCATAAATTGCTTGTCCTTTTCCAGATAATCACTGGACTGGCACCCTTAGCGGACTTGGTGGGCTATTCCACAGCCATCCGAACGATAGCGTCAGGCTTGGCGACTTTCTCAATGCAATTTAGTCATTATGAAACAGTCATGAATCCGTACGACGAACAGAAAATTGTGACGGCCGTACGTGGATTTTAATGTCGTTGTTGGTGTTCAATTTATGCAGTCAGCATTATTTAGATTATATGTATTGAAATTGCCACGTGAATTCGTATTCCCCTATGGTTAAATAATAAACTCACGAGTTGATATCGTGATTAAAATGCGATAGTATTTTTACATAAAAGTTTTACTGCAACTACTTGTTTTTAAAGTTACTAACAGAAAGAAAACAGTAAATACATACACTAGAAACATGAAACATATTTGAAAACTACCAAATCAGAAGACATTCATACATTGTTTATACATATATACATACAATACATGTAAAATATTTATGGAAAATTCCAGTATAAATATACGCCGATACAATATACTTATATTACGATCATTACTGCTGATGCTGGGGTGGTGGTCCAAGATTTTGACCTGGCATCATGCCTCGCATCAACCCACCCATGGGAGGTGGAATAAGGGGTGGAGGAACTCCCATATTGCCCATTCCCATTGGGGGTCTCATTCCTATTAAATACAATGATTCGCATATACCTAAATAAAATGCTTAACTTCAATTTGCACTTTACACGTTTATACCTTTTTTTCGTGACTTTTATGGATACGGCATTAAAATGCGTAAAGTCGTACGCATAATCAAATATACGTACATATTAGTAATAAAAATAGCATGCTTAGTGCTTATGACAGCTTATGCACGAAAACATCTCGAAATACTGCATAACTGTACCTTCCTGACCCAGCAAAAATCTTGCTGCCGATCAGCGAATTCTCGTATCAATACAAGAATCAGTCGTATGCCTTCGACAATATGCAGTCGTATGACTTGGAAACTTCTAGGTCTGGAAATAGGGTACAAAGCTATGATATTAGAATACTATAAACGAACTTACCGGCAAGCATCTGTGGTGGCATGCCAGGAGGAGGACCACCACCAGGTGGAAGCATCATTGGAGGAGGTAACATTGGAGGTCTTCCTGGAGGTCCCAGTAAGGGTGGCGGACCTTGTGGAGGACCTCCTTGAGGAGGCATGCCCGGCGGCATACCTGGTCGGTCTGCAAAGAATTTGATATTTCAGTCTAGCTTCTACGACTACAAAAGTTATACCTTATACGATACCGTATAAAAATATACACAATGAATGATGCTCACTTTGTAAAATGGATGGAGGCGGTATAGACGCTCCACCCCCAGGTTTCTGTCCGGACCCGAAAGGATTTGCCGGGATTTTGCCCGCTTTGAATGCGGCGGCTGTGAATGAAGTAAAAACATGTAAACAAACTAATCCCAAAACATTGTTAAAGCATATATACAAAAGACTAAAACGCTTATTTACTTGTAGCATCAATGAGACTCTGAGCTTGGTCCTCCATCCATTTCTGGTAATAAAACTTGACATTGTCTTTGTGCTTCCTTCCAGCACAATGTGTCTTTCTTACTGAAGGCTGTAAGAAAAAAGTAAAGGAAAATTATTATAAATCGGCTGATTTGTTTATCAGTACATGAGAAAATTTCCATTCTAAAATTCCAGTAAGATTCCAAGAGATCTTCAGTTTCAGATGAAACTGCCAATCGGTTCTCCAACATAACATGTGAGATGTGAGAGCTTCAAAAAATTGAACTTTAGCCAATTCCACCCTCGCCTCGTCCTTCAAATTAACGACACTTACCGAGTCATGGGTCAAGTACGTGTCACAGTAATCGCAGTAGTACTTCGGCATTGTAAATGGTTAGATTAGTTCCTCTGTATTTAATTTGTAAACGTCCAAATCTCTAAATCCCACAATCCAGAATGCTCCAGCAGCCGGTAATCCGATGTATTTTTCCTTGTAATCAAATGCAACCCTACAATTTTTTCAGACGTTTCTTTTATCAGTTGAATATTGTTTTTACACGAACCTAGAACTCGGTTCGACAGGTCAGATTAGAGGTCACTGCACGTACACAGACAATAATTGTCAGACTATATAATACAATAAGATATTTTAAAGAATAGAAAGAAGAATGTTCCAGAGTTGACTAAAGAAACATGGAAATACGTATAAAATCTAAAATATGATTTGTTTGAATACGAAAATTGAATATCCGTAGAGACAGTCTGTGGATGTGTGGTATTGAAAATCCTGGGAAACTTCAATTGATTTTTGTCTGAAGTGAAATAATTTCCGTTTTTTATTTTTAACTTTAAAATTTTCAGAATTTCAGATCCACTTTACGATCCAAGATGCAATAACCAATTCTTTCTTCTAGCTTTAGCCAAGACTGCTGTGCGGTGTGAAAAAGCGAAAAGCGAAACGATGCTCGAAAAAAAAGCACCGCATAATTTAAATTTCCCACTCCGTATGTTTCAGTTATACGCACCATTTAGTCCAGTTTATAAAGCAAAATTGTGGCAACAAATATAACGTAGATAGATGTACGTCGTTTATGTTTTGCTATACATACCTAACGCCTACATCTTTCAATGAAAACCTTATAAAATTATGTCAAATCATATGTCAAAAGGTCAAATCACAATCTTAGTGACCTCTCCCTCCAGTAAACACGAAAAGGATCGAAAGAACGCAGTCCATCTGGCAAAGTATTCGAGAAAGTTGTACCGCATTTCCACTTTTCCACTAATCAAAATAGTAACAATTAACAATGTATGCATTCCTATATTTATGGACTTTCATTAATTATTATTAGTTATTATTAATACCTGTCGAAATAAATTAATCACTGCTTATATCTTATATGTACATATGTGCGAAGGCATCAGTATCATAAGCACTGGTAGTAACATTTATACGCACGTTGACACATTGATTGGCCGTGAATAATGTATACAAAAGCGTGTAGTACTTTTGCTTATAAACAGTTCTTTTGTATAAACAGGTAGTAATTTTAAAGGTCATTTAGTGATGCAACACCTTTATACCCATATAAATACGTATATATGTATATAGGTACAAAAAAAGACCAAAAAAAATAATTCCAGTCCAGCCTCATGCAGAGAGATCTGGAGATAGGGCAAGGGCTGGGAAAGACAAAGACAAATCTCGACAAGGGAGACGCTGGGCGTATATCCAGCTAATCAGGAAGCTTCTATTGCCAATTAATCTCATCACTGGAGGGACGCCGTGGATTTCTCCTCTCAATGCCACTGGCAACTGCTGTGTTCGGGGAGAACCTCATTTTCAAAAATATTCATGGTTTCATGTTGTAATTTGTAATCCATATATGTATATATTTTAGCCTGAAAGTGCTCAAAAAAATTTTTTTTTGATAATTAAAACCAAGGAATGACACCCGAAAAAATATGAATTAAAATTAAAATACGTGTTTTTCCTCATTATGAATACGATTTTTAATTTGGGGTATCTAAAAATATAAATTCTAATTCCAATATAATTTTATTCAAATATTTAGACATATGAATACGTATTCAAATACTTTTCGAATACTTTTCAAACATTATTTGTAATGCAATCTGGCACAATTTGTAGCTTAAAATAAAAGCAAAATCCATACTCAAAGATTGTAAAATTGACTCCGCAACTCTGATTTTGCAAAAATCAAAGCTTTTACAGACGAAATAGTTATATTACTGCCAATGGAAAAAATCGTCGTTCCAATGCCGTGAATTTGCAAAGACAAAACTTGCCCGAAAGCGGGAATTAGTAACGTTATGAAGGAATTTTTGAATACCAATAAAGTATCGGAATCCACATATTAAATTTTGAATACGAATTTGGATTTTGAATGTATTTGTAATTATAAATTTCAATTAAAATATTTTCTGACAAAAATATGAATACTAATTCCGATTAAAATACTGAAAAATATGAATATAATTCCGATTTAAATTCGAATACCTATTCGGATGTCATACCTTGATTAAAACCTTTGTCATATCTTTAATATGGGATTAACATGCAGGGTTATAAGGACCTTTGTGGCGTGTGTCATAATGCTTGCAATAATTTCCATACGCTTTTTTACGTACAGACATTATGTACGCAAATAATATCAATAGACCATAAGGTTATACACCCCGCTATAAAGTGGCTTGGAGGGAAAGCAAAAGCTCTGGGAAATTAATTTGTTCATCACATCCAATTAATTATGTGTCCACTCCCCCTCACACAAATCAGTTATGCTACTTACTTTCTCTGCATGATAAATGCGAAGGATCTTCTGTGGTTGTATTCGTCCTTTAAATGGGAATACATATGTGAAATTTTAATTAGGAAAAACACGTATTATAAGAATGATGTAAAGGGTTTCCCTCCGACATGGTCCAACCAAACCGAGCATTTGCATCCAATAAGCTACATATTAGCAAACATTTCCCGTAAAACGTCAAAATTTCCCCTCAGGCAAAAAATTTTGTAGCAAGCACCGTGAAATGTTTTGGGATCCAAGCCAAGTTCGAATCTCTGAAATATTAATTCGAGAGTAAAACAAGGGGAAGAGAATCAAAATTTTTTGTACATTAACACTGACAGTTTCTTTACAAATTTAGAAATTTCATAGGTTAAATAATCAGATTAGATTGTCACTAAAAATTGGAAATGTGCCCCAAAAATTAAACTTTGAGATGAATGCATGGATTTAAAATTCAATTTCATTTGTTTCTTCACGCATTTTTTTTCTTTTCTATTGAGAATCTGTGATGTGATGCATATCCCTGGAAAACCTACCCCTTTACTATTTTATGACTCGTATGTCGTCAAAGGTTTTGCCCCCGGCAAATGGACAATCAACAACCTGGAAATGGTCCCGACAAAAATCTCAAGGAATAATACAAAGGAATGAAAAGAGGCAGGGAGAGTGAGAACAAGGTTGAATGTGATTGTTTATTTCCACTTTGTACCCACTTTTTTTTTTTATTTACTCGACTCAGTAGTTTGTTCAAAAAGGTTTTTGGTCTTTCCCCAAATCCGGTCTGCCCACGCAAAAATACCTTGACGCAACCAGGAGAGATAAGAGCCTGAGCAAGCAAGGGAAGGAGCAAAACTTAATAAAATGCAAATAAGGAATTATACATGTTTTAATTTTTTTTTACCCCTTTGAAAAAAAAAATGAATTTTTTTTACTGGCAACAAGACTCTCCCAACTGTATTTTGGTTTCCTAATAAAGTGAAAAATATGTACGCCAAAAAAAAAAAGTGAAATCCATTACAATATTTGAAATTTGCTTTCCATCTCTGTGTACGTGTGGAAGCCATTCGCTTACATTCCCACACCTGCTTGGGCTTGAACAAAAAAACAATTTAATCCCCGATGCAAGAATTGGGCACGTACAAATTATTGGTAAAAGTTAAAAATACAGAAAAATTATTAAAAAAAACGTTGGGAACAATAATAATAATAGAATTCCAAATTAAATGTACAATACATTGTTGTAACGTATAGTAATTGGTAAAGTGATGGACTCAGCCTTGCACTTGTGACCCGCGAGGTCACCTTCGGACACCTCCAATGTCATCTTGGAGTATTGTTGGAAGACAAAGGAAATAATTTTTATTGGACACATTTTTAGGAACATTCTCGTGCCCTTGACAGTGGGTCATATTAATAATTTTTTTATACGGCATTGATTTTCCCGTTTAACTGCCCAATTTCCTAATCGCCGTTAAATTCTGTACAACTCCCTAGCTGTTGTTTATGTTGCTATAAATATAAATATGCGTGTATTTTTTTACGATGTGTATTATTTAATTGTTGTACACCCCACACGTATTATTACAATTTACAATTCTCATTGTTGTGCTAAGTTGGAACACTTTGTTTCTCACTTTATCTATACAGACGTTAATATGTATTCTAGCCTGGAACTGTAACACTTACAGGGGTTACAATGTGGGTTGTACGTATACACAACTACAATTAAATGTAATGTACAAACTACACCATAACTATCAGAGGTGTCCAAAAAACTTGAATTGTAATTACTAAATACAAATTGCAAATACAGTCGGAGCTTTTAATTACAAAATATCAATTACATTCGGCTGCGTTTCAAGTATTTAATTACAAATTACAAAATACAATTATATTTTGCGCCGAATACAAAATACAAACTCCAAAATATATCAGTAGCAAGTAATGTATTTAGATACTTGTTTCAATTACAAAATACAAGCAATTGCATTTAAAATACGTATTTTGAATACAAAATACAAATAAATGTATTTAAAATACGTGTCATATGCGTTTATGCTCATTTAAGAGCATAATCAACAAATTACAAATATTGTTTTGCCCGGGTGCATTTTTAAACTATAAAATGCATTTAAATACAAATTCAAATACAAATTAAATACAAATGTATTTACATACAAATTACAAATTACATGGAGAACACATCTGTATTTGAAAATACAAACGAAAAATACAAAAATATATTTGAAAATACAAACGCAAAATACAAAAATGTATTTGAAAATACAAACGAAAAATACAAAAATATATTTGAAAATACAAACGCAAAATACAAAAATATATTTTAAATACGTATTTCAAATACATGTATTTTAATTTCGATTATTTTGGCCACCTCGGATAGCCATACACATGTATAAGCAACAAACAAAGAACAATAATAAAGATGCTATTTTTCTGATTATATATTAAACATTTGGCCATTTTTATTACCCTCCCACCACTTCCCAGTTGTCAGCTCAGAAGTGGTGCAAGGAAAATTGGTTCATCTTAAAAACTATAACCAAAAACATTTTTGTTTGAAAAACGGGTATCAACGTCTTGAAACTGAAAAAAATGTTTTAGTGTTTGAAAAATTGGAAAGAAAACCAAAAATTGCCTTTGGTGACCATCCCAAATTTGTATTTCTTGGCTACGTGTAAGAGAAAATTTACTGGATTAATGGTAAATACTTTGTCTTTTTTCTTACATTGCTTGGACGAAAATATGTAATTTTCAAAAAATACAAACTCAAATTTTGATGTCCAAATTTTAGTTTTAGTTTACCACAAAATCTAAAAAATTTGACTGTTTAAATAAACCGCATAAAAACCGTAAAAAGGCTCGGATCATGAACATTACATAGAACCCGTGTGCACACATGTTACATGCTAACCATGTGCTTTTTTAAAAAAATCCACCACATTAAATTTTCATTACCAGACAAAAAGTGAACCAGGAAGGCCTGAGGTCAAATTAAAATCTTGTAATCAGTATAATAAACGTGCAGCCGTGGCCGTTAAAAGGAACACTTGACTCACTTTACCCCGTTAGTGCCTTTTCCCTTGTCTGATTGTGAGCCTCCAGCACATGTGATGTCTCCTCATTCCAAACAGTGCTTTTTTCAATTAATATTCTTATTCTTTGTGTATACGTGTATACCTTTACCATTCATATGTAGGTGCGCAGGTGGGCCAGTGTGGCATTACAATGCATGTAAAATGGATATTATATCGAAACCCTTTATGCACATATATCATGCGATTGGATGGTGTATGAGTGTGTACGTGTTCAAACATTATGTATGTATTTCCAGCTATTTTGGCTTGGAAATTTCTTTTGAGTAAAGCCCTCGTCATGTAGACTTCCGGTCCAACCCTCCCTTCTTCTTTCATTTGTGAGTACAAGATCTCTCTGTCCTCATCTCGCTCTTTGCGTCCATCTCTCTTACCTGGGCTTACTCTCTTCACTCTTTTTCCCTCTATCACTCTCTCTCTCTCTCTTTCTCGCTCTATCTGTTTTTATATAGAGACGACTCCTTATGCAATTCTGTGTACTGGTATTTATCATCAGAAATCTCTACTTATTTACTCCTCTCACACTCAATTTCTCTCCTCATATTCTCGCTTCCGTATTTCTCTCTTTTCTTCCCGCTTTTCGTCTCTTTATTCTTTTTTATTACTTTTCTTCTCTCGTATCATCTCTTTATACTTTTTTATTACTTTTCTTCTCTCGTATCTTCTCTTTATACTTTTTTATCTCGTTTCTTCACTTTATCCTTTTTTATTCCCTTTCTTCTCTTGTTTCTTCTATTTATCCTTTTTTATCTCGTTTCTTCTGTTTATCCTTTTTTATTTCTTTTCTTCTCCCGTTTCTTCTGTTTATCCTTTTTTTATTCATTTTCTTCTCTTGTTTCTTCTCTTTATCTTTTTTTATTCCTTTTCTTCTCTCGTTTCTTCTGTTTATCCTTTTTTATTCATTTTCTTCTCTTGTTTCTTGTCTTTATCCTTTTTTATCTCGTTTCATCTCTTTATCCTTTTTTATTTCTTCTCTTCTCTCGTTTCATCTCTTTAACCTTTTTATTTCTTTTCTTCTCTCGTTTCTTCTCTTTAACCTTTTTTTATTACTTTTCTTCTCTCGTTTCTTCTCTTTAACCTTTTTTTATTACTATTATTCTCTCGTTTCGTCTCTT
>JAQGBT010001217.1:0-34795 GCA_034698585.1 Disparrhopalites patrizii
AGTACTTAGCATTACACCATCCCGTTTACTGGATTAATGAACTGATCTTGAATGGAGCAAGTGCGAGAAACGATACTTTATTTCCTATTTAATGGCTGTGCAACCGCAGGATGAAATATTTTGCGTCAACTTGCACGAGTGCTTCGATAGTCTGGAAAGTTCTTTTTCACGCTATTTAGAATCTCACCCACCGCCTTGGGAAATTTGGTTGACCCTAGATGAGGTCGCAAGATTGGAAGGGAATATCTTCACACGATCAAAAAATCCCAGCAGCTACCGAACTACATTAATCTCTTTCTTAAGAGATAATTCAAGTCTGGTAGGAATTCGCCACTCCGCCAATCCCTTCATTTTTATTGATGCAGCAGCACAAGTCTACGGGTATTCTTCCATTTACGTGACGGAGGAATTCGGAACGCTCCGATTCATTACAGCTGACGGGGTTTACGAAACTCGGGCGGGATTTCGCGCCTATTTCAAGCCGTTTCAACTGCCGGTTTGGCTTTGTCTAGCTCTGATATGCGTTGGTCTGGCATTTGTCCTTTATTGGTCGCAGATTTATGAGCGTGGCCAGTATATATCTTGGCCAAATTTGCTCTTGGACACCATCGGAATTTTATTGGAAAAAGGAATGATGCTTCGTGGTTTTACAATGCGGCAGTGCATCTTGGTAGCCTTGTGGCTTGTAATGGGATTAGTTCTGACAAATTCCTACAAGGGAATCCTCAAGTCGGAATACACGGCAAAATATCCGCATGAATTGAAATGGAAATCTTTGAGCGACTTAAAAAATTTCACGTTCTATTTACCTTGAGGAAAAGCTGTATACTTTAATTCAGAGAACGATTACAATATTATGGAGAAATTTGGAATCCATTATAACTTTTACAGAAGTAACTATAGCAGCTACTGTTTACGACACATTCAAGTCGGACTTACAGGATTGCACATAAGACAGATTAGAACAGCGAAGCAGCTGGTAGCAGCAGATGCGAATCGAGATTGGTACGAGAAATATGCCCGCCATTTCAAATGCATCGAGACTGACGATGTGCCGAAATTAATACATTCGAAACTATTGGAACCAAAGACAGCCATCGTTACTTTGCCACAAGATTTCAATTTCTATTGGCACATGGTTAGGACAGAAATGGACCGGTTTTCCCAAAAGAAATTTCATTACAACAAAGCAGAAGACCCGTTATTCAGAAGCAGTCGCTACATCTATTATTGGGATAGCCATCTACCGACGCGGCTTACGAGAAGCAAGTTGAGGAAAGTTCACGCGATGTTAACTGGAGGTCTATCAAACTTCTGGAGGAGGTGGGAAATGGTGAAATTTCCGCCCTGTTTGACTGGTGAACCAGAAGCTTTAATAGAACATTTCAAACCGTTATCCATGAGCGGTTCCACCGTTCATTTGGTGTTTGTGATGACTTGTTATTTTTTGGGAATTTGTTTGTTGGTGTTGATGCTGGAATGTTTGAGTTACGCATTGGATTTTGTTGCAATTTGTTACTGTTTGAGAGTTTTATTTGATGCTGTATGAAAACTTAACCGTGAAAGGGGATATTACATTTGAAGATTATTTTTTAAGTAGTGGAAAATGTGGTATGGGAAAATAATGTAACATTAGGTATACGATTATACATTATATGATATGCATATCGTAGGTGCATTCGTACATTGTATCTATACATAAATACATGCCGTAACCACAACCAAGCAAATGTAGTGAGCATTGAGCGTAACAAAAAATAATAAAAACTGAAACGTTGGAACCTTATACGAATATTGCACATATTTATTTCGTATGTCAAAGTTTAGTTTTTAAAGTTACCATTTTACAAATAGCGCATTCTATAGGTTAACAAAAATACAGAGTTAATCGAATTACACAATTATTATTTGCAGATTCAATGTCATAACAAGCAATAAGAAATATTATACGCAAACATTATTAGCAAGCGCATTGTTCTGACCAAAACAGTCTAATTTCCCGATCAAATAAGTTTAAGTGAAAGCTGTCAATTTGAATTATGGATTATTTTTTCGGGTAGTGCGCAGTTTCTTTTCGTTCTACACTTTTCTTCTTTTGTTTGTATTTGTTTTGCCTTTTGAATGCTTGCACACAAATTACCGGTTGGAGCGCAAAGGAAGGACCCACTACATATTAAGTCGGTGCGGATAACCAGATATGTTTTCAAGTGATAAATTTTCCACATGCAACCACTGGTGCTAGGGCGTAAAATGTAATGAATTTACGTAAACAATGGATGGTTGCATGGATGCAAATTTGTAACCAAATTAAATCCAAGAGCCACAGTAAATTCCATAAATAAGGCAATATTTTATACGCAGTGGAGTTTCAAGTTTGAGAAAAAATGGCAAATTTTGACGTTGTAACTCCGCGCCGAAAAATCGCACAAAACTTAACAAATTGTTGTCCGATCTGCATGCAATTTTGTTGATGAAACCGCAATAAAATTCGTCATTTAAAAGTATCTTTACCATATTTTTATTTTACCCGGGCTCGGCCACAGCGAGGTGGGAACATTCATTCATTCAAGAAAATGTCCCACTATGTAGTCGCTTTTGCCATTAGCAATTCGGCTACTCAGTCGTATTGGGTTCTTAAGCATCGATATGTACATATATACCTCGTAGGTACATTGTTTGAATGCTTACAAGATACAGCCTTTAACAATTACCCAGACAATCTACGGTGGAGTCTCTTTAACAATATCCCTAAAATTTTGGAGCCTTGAAAAACCAAACAAAGAGGATATGCCATGAATTGCATGTCATTTTGTTCCTTGAGTTTTTCAGGACCACTTTGACTTATGCCAATTCATGTATTCGAATAATGAGAATGATAGTTCCTTCGAGACCTGCTATTACATGACCATACAATGCATGATAGAGACAAAAATATCTGTGTATACAATTTATACATAGCTCTTTTATTAACTTTTATTAACTACCTGGTCTCCATGTGCAGATGAAAAAATTGCTTTTCGTTACTACCAGAAGGATTGTGCATATATAAAGTTTTAGACAGCAAATTCGCAATTTTTTCTGGCTGAATTGAAAAGAAAAGTCATCAAAATTAACAATGAATTTCTACGTTCCGACTTTAGGGTTACTTCTGCTGTCTGATGTATGTAATTAGCAGAGAGGCTAACGCCTTTTTGTAGTCAGAAGAAAAGAATTTATTTAATGTACCAAACGACATAATATTGCACGAGCGTGATTACATAGCAAAAATCCAGGTCAAACTTTCAATGGGCAAGAATTGCGAGAACACGTGATTTACAAAGATGCACTTCTCTCCGCCTTCATAGGCACAGACGGCCTTTGGGTACAAATTTTGTCTCGGTCTTTTTCTACCGTTTGTCTCACTTTTGGGCCCGGACTTCTCATCCAAGAACATTTTCGGTTAAGGTTTTCGTCCAATGCATATTCGGTCAAAAACATTTTCGGCCAAAAAAAATCATGCAAGAACCAAATCGTACAGTGAAAAATTCAGCCAAAACATATTTCGGGCACTGCACTTTCGTTCAGCCACAAAATCGGTTGCTAGGAATTTGAGTCAAAATTGACAAATATTCATACAAAGGCAATTTGTTCCATGACATTTGATCCAATTTTTTTCATCCAGCCTTTACTTCATATAGTATTTTAACTAAAGACATTTCGAATTAATAATCATACAGCAATAATTTAGCTACGTGAAACTAAATAAATAATCAACAATATAGGTTGGAAAAGATCAATTATTTCTATCCATTTAAAAATACTTTTAATGGTAAAGGAATGTAATAATAATGTAGGACAAATATATATTTGTATATATAACTAAAAATTAGGAGTCAGGCGAGGCATGATTTCGTCATTAGTAGCTACATTTGCATTTCTGTGGGAAGCAAGCAAATGAGCACAGAACCATTTATTGATCAAGGATGTAATAAATTGTTGTGGAGAATTCTAAAGCAGAAAAGTAACTTTGCATTTATTGACTCAGCCTTTATCACCTTTCTTTTGCATTTTACTTGAGCAGCAAGTATAAATACAAAGGAAAACTCATTGGTATATGAACTATCTTTTGGATAGACATGACATGTATGAAATGCTGATGTCCGAAATGCACTTTGTATGAATTTGAAAAATCTGAATTTGTTTGTGTATGATAATAACTGTGAACGAAATAGTTCTTGGACAAAATGTTGTTGTCCAAATTATGACGTGACCGAAATGTCGAGTGAATGAAAAAGTTGATGACCGAAGATTTTTTGGCGGAATTTTGTGTGACCGAAAGTGTTGAATGAACTGTCCTCTGGATGTGTAGTCCGGATCCTAGATTCTTGTCATGCTAAATTCTATAAGAAATTTTGGTGTAGTAAGGGTTCCCCCTTTGGTAGGTTTAAAAAAATTTATATTCAAAATATTTTCTCCCGGGTTGTGGGTCGAACTGGCACAAATATTTTACATATTTGGTAGTTACCCAAGCTAGACTACATGTACAAAAAATTTCAACTTGAAACGCAGCGTATGATATCCGAATCGGTAATCGAATTCAAATCGGAATTATGTTCTTATTTGTCAGTGTGTATTTCAATCGGAATTAGTATACGTATCCCTATTTTTGTCAGAAAAATAATTATAATTAAAAAAAATTTTAAAAATATTTAAAAAAAAAATATTCATAAAGTATAGTTTAATACGTATTGATATGCACACAGGAATCTAAATTAAATTTGTATTCATAATTATAGGAAAAACACGTATTTTAATTCATAGTTTTTCGGATGTCATTCCTTGTTGAAACGGAGCTTTACGTATACACTTGGTGTACGTTACTATAGTTCATGGAAACTATAATTAGTACGTCACATGGCTGGTTTGGCCCAATGGGGTTGCCTTGCACTTCTTTGCTAACGATGTCCTTGATGCAACTACGCTCTTGCGCAGTACGCAAATTTTTGTTTACTCTGTGCTGTATAGCATGGCTGGAAGAAAATCCATTTCGTCAGGGATACTTTGAATCCATTGACAGCACTTTTAATCCAATTTGAAATGAAGAAAATACTTATCTTTTGTTCCCCACATCTTTTATGCACTCGACAACCTAAGATAAATACACTTGTAAAATTAAACATGTGGAAATTCGGGGCCATTATAAAGGCTTCAACCTAATGCACTTCAAGCGTTTCGACAATAAAGCTGAAACGAAATATGTAGATATTTTGGAACAATACGTTTTGGTATTCTGGTAAAGTCACGTCCAAGAGGAATCTACAAAAATGAGCGTAAAATCGTTTTTAAGCTACGTTGCTACAATTTCGTGCGTGTTGCATGCTTTTGTCATACGAGCATATTCCACGCCAGTCACTCTATTGCAGCCTATTAGCCAATTTGTACTTCCGGAAATAAGCAGGGAAGCCTACATACTGATTTTCGTAAGGGACTTGCAACCTCCCTACGAATCGCTGCAATGGCCTTTTTCGTTAACCACCTGGCAGAAAGAAAATTATCAGAAAGCCAGGAAGTACGAATATAATCTACCACAAAGAAAATTCACCAACATCCGTCATATGCTTTCCGCATTTTTTTTGTACACACCCAATTTCCTACCGACGGAGAATGAATATTTCCAAATGATGGTGTCAAACGGAATTCAATCTCAAGGGTATCCTTGTGAGGGTTGCGTCTGTCTTCGTTCATCAATATTGGTGGTGACGAAACATGGATGCGGTGACAACGAAACGTTCCTACGGCCGGAGTACTTTCCATTGCACTATCCCGTATATTTGATTACTGAACTGATCTTCAATGGAACAAGTTCGAGAAACAACACGTATAATTTTGTTTCCTCCTTAATGGCTGTGCAACCGCAGGATGGAATTTCTTGCGCAAACTTGCATGATTGCTTTAATGGTCTCGAAAGTTCTCTTTCACGCTATTTAGAATCTCATGCACCGCCTTGGAGAATCATGTTGACTGTGGTTGAGGACGCAATTGTGGAAGGGAGTATCTTCGCACGATTAGAAAATCCAATCAGCTTTCACAACACACTCCTATCGTTTTTACGAGATAATTCAAGTCTGCAAGGGGTGGGCCGCACCTTTAATCCCTTTGTTTTTATTAATGCAGCAAAAAAAGGCCACGTATATTCTTCCATATACGCGGTGGAGGAATTTGGTACGCTCCGATTCATTACAGCTGACGGGGTTTATCAAACTCGTGCGGGATTTCGAGCCTATTTCAAACCGTTTCAGCTGCCGATTTGGCTTTGTCTCGCTCTGATATGCGTTTCCCTAACATCTGTCGTTTATTGGTCGCAGATACGTGAGCGCGACAAGTGCATATCTTGGACAAATTTGCTTTTGGATACCATCGGAATTTTGTTGGAAAAGGGAATGATTCTTCGAGGTTTTACAATGCGGCAGTGCATCTTGGTAGCCTTGTGGCTTGTAATGGGATTAGTCCTGACAAATTCCTACAAGGGAATCCTCAAGTCGGAATACACGGCAAAATATCCGCATGAATTGAAATGGAAATCTTTGAGCGACCTAAAAAATTTCACCTTCTATTTACCTTTAGGACAATCTGTATACCCACATTCAGATAAAAGTTACAACATGAAGAAAAACATGTATTATAACCTATACATAAGTAACCACAGAAGCTACTGTTTACGGGAGTGTCACATTGCATACAATTTAGGCTTGCATATAAGACAGGCTATAACAGAAAAACAGTTGGTTTCGGCATATGCGAATCGAGATTGGCACGAGAAATATGCGCGCCGTTTTTACTGCATTGAGAATGACGACGTGCCGAAATTGATACATTCAAAGCTGATGGATCCGAAGACAGCCATCGTCACTTTGCCACAAGATTTCAATTTCTACTGGCACATGGTCAGAACAGAAATGGACGGGTCTGCCCGAAAGAAATTTCACTACAACAAAGCAGAAGATCCTTTATTCAGAAGCACCCTCTATATATATTACTGGGACAGTGATCTACCGCTACGGTTCACCAGAAGCAAGCTGAGGAAAGTCCATGCAATGCTAACTGGAGGTCTAGCAAACTTCTGGAGGAGGTGGGAATCGCTGAAATTTCCACCCTGTTTCACTTCCGAACCAGAACCTTTAATAGAGCTTTTCAGACCGCTATCCCTGAACGATTCCACCGTGTATTTGGTGTTTTTGATGACTTGTTATTTTTTGGCAATTTGTTTGTTGGTGCTGCTGCTGGAATGTTTGAGTTACGCCTTCGATTTTGTTGTAATTCGTTACTGTTTGTGACTTTCATTTGATGCTGTATGAAAACGTAACCGTGAAAGGGATTACTACATATGAAAATGATTTTTTCAGTAGTGGAAAATGTGGTGTTGGAAAATAATGTAACATTAGGTATATGATTATACATGATAGGATATGCATATATATCGTAGGTGCATTCGTACATTGTATATATACATAAATACATGCCGTAACCACAACCAAGCAAATGTAGTGAACATTGAGCGTAACAAAAAATAATAAAACTGAAACGTTGGAACCTTATACGCAAAATATTTCACATATTTATTTCGTATGTCAAAGTTTAGTTTTTAAAGTTACCATTTTACAAATATCGCATTCTATAGGTAAATAAAAATACAGAGTTAATTGAATTACACAATTATTATTTGCAGATTCAATGTCATAACAAGCAATAAGAAATATTATAAGCAAACATTATTAGCAAGAGCATTGTTCTGACCAAAACAGTCTAATTTCCCGATCAAATAAGTTTAAGTGAAAGCTGTCAATTTGAATTATGGATTATTTTTTCGGGTAGTGCGCAGTTTCTGTTCTTTCTGCACTGTGTATTTGGTGTTTTTGATGACTTGTTATGTTTTGGCAATTTATTTGTTGTTGCTGCTGCTGGAATGTTTGAGTTACGCATTGGAATTTTTTGCGATTTGTTACTGATAAAAGCGAATAAAAGCTTAATGCGATAAAAGCTGAAACGTTATAGCAGTATGCGCAGAATATTGCACACATATATTTATTTCTTATGTCAAAATTGGATTTGTTTACCATTTTGCAAAACTATAACTCGTCACACAATGTAACGGGCAAATAGTTGTCATATTTTGCACCTTTCTTCAAGAGTTTCGACGGTTTTGTCCGCGTTGGCGAAAAACTCACTACATATGTAGCATATTTTAGGTGTCCCTACCCTTGAGAATAAGAGCACACTCAACTCAATCTGTTTCCGACCATATTGAACCATTATTATATGTCAAACATTTACTCAATCCATTTACTTGTTGCGGCTAGTCACCGACGGATTTTAGCCGATGGATATACATATGTATATAGTTTTTAAAGTTTTTTTTAGTTTTTATTCGCGTGTCTGGAACAGAACTTCTGCTCGACCTAATCACATTAGTCCTTGAATGGTTTGTTAGGGGTTTCTTTACGGTTCTTATGTATGTGAACTTCGTACTTGCATATGTATTTGTATGATACTCGCTTGACTGTGTGCAGAAATGAATGTGCGAAAATGGGAGTGAGAGAAATGTAACTTTTTTGTGCCGAATCGTTATTGAACATTATAACGGAGATTACAACAAAGAGATTTAATTTTTCAAGTGAACGTGCAAAAAACCGAATTCTGAACGATGAACGAATGTCTCCATTCTGGGCATGGGAATTAAATACAACCTGCATCATATGTATTACAGTGGACTCTCTCTCTATAACAACTCTCCTTATAACAACCTTTTCTCTATAACAAATTTATTTTTCCGACATTCGTATACGTAGTGTACATATTAAATGTTCCCTATATAACAACTTTTCTATATTACAACCATTTTTGCGCTTCCCTTCAGGGTTGTTATAGCGAGAGTCCACTGTAGTGTATGTAAAATCAAATTATAAGTGCTAACAACATTTTCCGAGTTGATCAAATATCGTAA
Source organism: Disparrhopalites patrizii (assembly GCA_034698585.1). NCBI lineage: Eukaryota > Metazoa > Arthropoda > Collembola > Symphypleona > Sminthuridae > Disparrhopalites > Disparrhopalites patrizii. The sequence goes on from JAQGBT010001217.1 coordinate 8,981, forward strand.
ATGCCGGTTCGCGGCTGCAGTTTGGCCGGAATTTATTTAAACAAATTCTTGCCTACGCATTTTTTACACGTCAGTCAAGTTGCCAACGTCTGCAAACGTTACATAATAGAATGAAACGTTGAGCCTTGACCCTTAAAATCCTCTACTCTTTGTGTGATCGAAAGGGTACAATAATTGTAGGAATCCGCTGCATTGTAGGTGATTTGTACATATTTTAAGAAATCAATGTGGCTGAGTTATGCACATATTTGGTTTAGTGTAGAAATTATATGCTTGCTTCATCCATGGTTTCCAATCCAATACTGTCGTTCAAGAGCCAGTGCAATTTTTTGTACACTGGACTCTTTATGACAACTCTCCGCATAAAAAAGTTTTCTCTTTTTTCTTTCTTTCAACTTTTTCCTTTTATTATATAAACTTTACGCTTCAGCCCTTCGTATAAAGTGGAGTCTTTCTGTATACTGCCTCCAACGGTACCAAAATGTTAACGATATAAAATCAATGCTGTTATATAGAACATTTTTATTCCATACATATTCTTTGTTACGATTGCACTTCTAGGTTAACGATGCCCTTGGTACAATTATGGCCTTGCACGGTACGCAAATTTTTGTTTACTCTGTGATGTGACATGGCTGGAAGAAAATCCATTTTGTTATGCATCTAATGATTTTGTAGGGGAAATTCGCTATCAGTCTTATTTGACTTGAACCAATTGTCAGCACTTTCAATCCAATTGGAAACAAAGCCATTATTTAGTTTATGTTCCACTAATATTTTATACATTCGATAATCCAAGGTAAATAAATTTATCTTCAGTTATCCAATTTATAAGGAAAGGGACCCTTTTGGGGTTTTAGTCAAACGTATTTCATGTTGAATGAATACAAAGTCAGAACGAAATAGGAATTTTGTAACAATATTTTGGTTAAGGCACGCCCAGGTGGTTTGTACAATAATGAGCGCAAAATCTTTTGTAATCTACTTCGCTACTATTTCATGTGTGTTCCTTGCATTTTCCGACGTATATTCTACGCCAGCCACTTCAGTGCAGTCAAGCAGCAAATTTGTACTTCCGGAAAAGATCAAGGATGCCTACGTTTTGATTTTTGTAAGAGATTTGCAACCTCCGTATGAATCGATGCATTGGCCTTTTGCGTTAAGCTCCTGGCAGAATCCAAATGATCAGAACGCCAACAAGTACGAGTATAGCCTACCACAAAGAAAATTCACCAACATCCGGCATTCGATTTCCGCCTTTTTTATGCATGCACCAAATTTCCTACCGACAAAGTATTCACAAATGCTGGTATCACACGGAATTCAACCCCAGTGGTATGGTTGTAAGGGTTGCATCTTCCTCCGTACATCCATGTTGGTGGTGACAAAACAAGATTGCCGTAATAACGAACCGTTCCAGGATCCACAGTACTTACCATTGCACTATCCCGTTTACTTAATTTATGAATTGATCCTGAATGGAACCACTGCGAGAAATGATACGTATACTTTTGTTGCCTCCTTAATGGCTCTGGAACCGCAGAATCAAATATTTTGCACCAAATCCCACGAATGCTTAAATGGTTTGGAAAGTTCGTTTGCACGTTTTTTAGAGTCTCATGCACCACCTTGGGAAATTCTTTTGATGGGGAGAACGGAAGAAATATTGGAAGGCAATGTCTTCACAAGATCAGAAAGTCCCAACAGCTTCCGAAACACACTGCTGTCTTTCTTGCGAGATAATTCAAGTTTGGTAGGGTTTCGCCACTCCTTTAATCCCTACATTTTTATTGATGCAGCTACTAACGGCCACGGATATTCCTCCATGTACGCGATGGAGGAATTCGGGACGCTCCGATTTATTACAGCTGACGGGGTTTATCAAACTCGCGAGGGATTTCGCGCTTACTTAAAGCCGTTTCAGTTACAGGTTTGGCTTTGTCTCGCTCTGATATGCGTTTGCTTGACATCTGTCATTTATTGGTCGCAGAGCTGGGAGCGTGACCAGTATTTATCTTGTGCAAATTTGCTCTTGGGCACCATTGGGATTTTATTGGAACAAGGAATGATGCTTCGTGGTTTCACATTGCGCCAGTGCATCTTAGTTGTCTTGTGGCTAGTAATGGGATTAGTGCTGACGAATTCCTACAAGGGAATCCTCAAGTCGGAATACACGGCAAAATATCCTCACGAAATGAAATGGAAATCTTTGAGCGAATTAAAAAATTTCACCTTGTATTTACCTTTAGGACGAGCTGTATACCGTTATTCAGAGAAACATTACAATGATATGGATACATTTGGAATGTTTTATAACTATTACAATTGTAGTAGCAGGAGCTACTGCTTACGAGAATGTCTCGTGGGATATCATATAGGCTTGCACGTAAGACAGGTTAGAACAGCGAAGCAGTTGGTAACGGCAAATGCAAATCGAGATTGGTACGAGACGTATGCGCGGCGTTTCAAATGCATCGAGACTGACGACGTGCCGAAATTAATACATTCAAAGCTAATGGATCCAAAGACAGCCATCGTAACTTTGCCACAAGATTTCAATTTCTATTGGCACATGGTCAGAACAGAAATGGACGGATCTGCCCAAAAGAAATTTCACTACAACAAAGCAGAAGATCCTTTATTCAGGACCAGCCGCTACATCCATTACTGGGATAGCCATCTGCCGCCAAAGCTTACCAGAAGAAAGTTGAGAAAAGTTCATGCGATGGTAACTGGAGGTCTATTCAACTTCTGGAGGAGGTGGGAATCACTGAAATTTCCGCCCTGTTTGACTTCTGAACCAGAAGCTTTGATAGAACATTTCAGACCGTTATCCTTGAGAGGTTCCACTGTTCATTTGGTGTTTTTGATGACTTGTTATTTCTTGGCAATTTGTTTTTTGGTGCTGCTGTTAGAATGTTTAATGTACGCATTGGATGTTGCTGCGATTTTTTACGGATTGAAACTTGTATTGGATGCTGTATGAAATTTAACAGTGAGACCCGTTAATAGTTGAAAATTATTTTTCAAGTAGAGCATACTACAGTCGACTCTCGCTGTAACAGCACCCTATAAAACATCAAATTTCGCTTGTTATGGCGAAAAACTGTTATAGAGAACAGACATTTCTATGTTAGGAATTTGAAAAATACTTTGGGGGGAGCATTTTTTGCTGCTGCTATAGCGAGAGTACTGTTATAAAGGGGACTGTTATAGAGAGATTCGACATGTACATTTAATAATGTAATCGTGAATAATGCAACATTGAATAGTTATATGATATGACGATATGTCATATACATCGTAGGGACCTTGTGTGTATGCATAAATACAGCTGGTAGCCATTACCAAGCAATATAATGAGCAGTGAGCATAAACTAAAGCCATAAAAGCTGAAACAATCGAGCCGTATGCCCAGAATATGGTACATATACATACACATAAGTATTTCGTAAATATCAACGTTTAGTTTGTATAGTTGCCACTTTACAAATATAGAACATTTTATGTCACTTGCAGTAAAACTTGCAGTAAAACTTGCAAATTGAATAATGAAATAATTTTTGCCAGCAGTTTTCTTTTGCTCTTTCCTTTGTATTTTGTCTTGTCTTTTGAATACTTGCATGCAAGTTGCCGATTAGCACAAAAAACGGTATAAAAATTTGAAATTTGAAGTGCAAGCTAAAAAATTGCCACAAATTTTTCAATTGTTGTCCGATCTGAAAGCAATTTTGCTGACTGAAACCGCAATAAAATTCTTTATTTCAACGTATGTTTGCCATATTTTTATTGCACCTGGACTAGGGCACAGCAAGGTGTGTACATCATTGTGTACAATCATTTTACAAATCCTTTCAGAATTTGTTCTGAAAAGCTTTCGCTTTTGCTTTTAAGAAAATGTCCGACGACCGGGGCTACTTCTGTTGTTTTCTGTCGAGGTTGCAGACTCAAAACTCTAACAACAATTAATAATTAATGATTTGAGTTGCTTATTGCTCTTCATCTCATTCTCTTCTTCATCACCTATAATCACCTATCATTTATATATAAACTCATAACTGTAGTCTTCCTCCCGAAATCTCTCGTCTTTTTCTTATTTTAATCATAAATCCTGTAGTACATTCTGCGCCCAAAATCGAGTACAGTGAAGTCTCAATATAGCAACTCTGAGGGTAAGTGCGAAAAATATTGTTACAGTGAAAAGTGGTTATAAAGAATACAAAATATGTACCTTGCATGTACGAAGGGCTGAAAAAATAATGTTGTTCCAGAGAAATGTTGTTATAAAGAGACTTGTTATAGAGAGACTCCACTGTATATTATAGTTGTTTTTAGTCGTTGTATTTCAGTCACATCTCCTAATGAGCTGTCTTGGTGCACACCAACAAAGGTAACGGAAATCATGCAGGGTAAACGGCATTGTATATGACTAATGCTAATGATGGTCCCCAAGTGCGCAAAAGGTTTTCGATCGAAACTAATTTCACATTATAGCACACCCCTAGCATAGTCTCTCCATGATAAAAGTTCGTGCCCAAATTAAGGTTTCGATTTTTAAAAAAATATCAACATTTTTGAAATCCCCGAAAACCGAAATTCGGAGGTTTTCCCATGGTAAATCCCATTTAAAATTTCTCATTCACGTGTCTCCCCGCTTCGCAAATTTTCAAATTCCCCCCTCACCTATACCTGTATGTGTAGGCATACTATAGTAACAACCCATGTATTATACATAAACCCAGCCATCTAATGCTTCTATCTTTACGTAGTTATACGTCTCGTACTTTGAACGTTGTCTTTTTCCAAAGCGTTTTTGCCTCTTTATTAATGGTTATGGCTCCTTGGATACAGAAGATATGTACGAAGTATTATTAATTGTTTTAACGGTGATGTACTGCCAACAATTTCTACATGCCTAACTTCACATTTAAAAAAAATCATTTTCATTAGGAAAAATAATTTCCAAAGAAATTCCGCAGGTGTGGGCCTTATAGATTATATATCAACATTCGGCGAGTATGTTTTTATTTTATATCATTAAACACATTATGTCAACAGCCATTTGCATTTACACATCGTTGGAGTGTTCGGACACATTTAAGTGATAATCTGTAACCGCTGCCAATAGTTCAAAGTAACAGAAAATTCCCAGTTTTCACCGCATTTTTTATATACAATTCTTGCAAAACAAATAATACGCTGAAGCACTCAAAGGAATACAAAAACCGTATTGAATTTGTCACATTTGACATTTTAAACATTCGATCCCAGCTAAGATAAATACACGTGTAAAAATAAATACCCAAATATATGTGGAAATTCGGAATCACTATAAAAGTTTTAGCCAAATTCATTTCAGGCGGATTGAAAATGAAGTTAAAATAAAATAGGTACTTTCCAACAATATTTTGGTAAAGACACGCCCAGGTGGTTTGTACAACAATAATGGGTGTAAGCTCTTTTGTAAGCTACTTCGCTACAATTTCGTGCGCCTTGCATACATTTGACTACGCATATTCCACGCCTGCCACTCCATTCCAGCCTATTAGCAAATTTGTACTTCCTGAACACAGCAGGGACGCCTACATATTTATTTTCGTAGGTGACTTGCAACCGCCTTACCAATCGATGCAATGGCCTTTTGCGTTAAGCACCTGGCAAAAGCAAACTTATCAGACAGCCAGCAAGTACGAGTATAATCTGCCACCAAGAAAATTCACGAATATCCGGCATATGATTTCCGCATTTTTTTCATATGCACCAAGTTTCCTGCCGACGAAGTATGCATATTTCCAAATGCTGGTCTCGCATGGAATACAATCTCAATGGCATGCTTGTGAAGGTTGCATATATCTCCGTGCATCAATATTGGTCGTGACGAAACAAGGATGCGGTGACAACGAAACGTTCCAGAGGCCAGAGTACTTGCCATTGCACTATCCCGTTTATTTAATTAAAGTATTGATCTTGAATGGAACATGTGCGAGAAATAATACGGATAATTTTAGTTCTTCAATAATGGCTACGCAACCGCAGCAAGACATTTCTTGTGCCAACTTGCACGAGTGCTTTACAAGTCTGGAGAGTTCTTTTTCACGCTATTTAGAGTGTCACCCACCGCCTTGGGAAATTCTGTTGACCCTGAATAAGGACAACATTTTGGAAGGGAATATCTTCACACGATTCAAAAATCCCATCAGCTTTCGAAATACACTCTTGGCTTTCTTACGAGATAATTCAAGTGTGGTAGGGATTCGACATTCCTCAAATCCTTTTGTTTTTATTAGTGCAGCAATTAAAGGCTATGGATTTTCTTTCATGTACGTGATGGAGGAATTCGGGACGCTCCGATTCATTACAGCTGACGGAGTTTATCAAACTCGCGCGGGTTTTCGCACCTACTTGAAACCGTTTCAGCCGCTGGTTTGGCTTTGTCTTGCTCTGATATGCATTAGCTTGACATTTGTCTTTAATTGGTCGCAGATTTGTGAGCATGATCGGCATTTATCTTGGACAAATATGCTCTTGCACACCATTGGAGTTTTATTGGAAAAAGGTATGATGCAACATGGTTTTACAATGCGCCAGTGCATCGTGGTTGCCTTGTGGCTTCTAATGGGACTAGTCCTTACAAATTCCTACAAGGGAATCCTTAAGTCGGAATACACGGCAAAATATCCTAATGAATTGAAATGGAAATTTTTGAGTGACTTAAAAAATTTCACATTCTATGTACCTTTAGGTCAAGGGTTATACCCGTATTCAGAGAAAAGTCGCAGGAATACGGAGAAACTTGGAGTGCATTATAACCTTTACAGAAGTAACCGCAGAAGCTACTGTTTACGAGAGTGTCAAATTGGACATAATACAGGCTTTTACATACGGCAGGTGGGAACAGCGAAACAGTTGGTAGCGGTACATGCGAATCGGGATTGGTACGAGAAATATGCGCGCCGTTTCCAGTGTATCGACACTGACGACGTGCCGAAATTAATACATTCGAAGCTATTGGATCCGAAGACAGCCATCGTCACCTTGCCACAAGATTTCAATTTCTACTGGCACATGGTTAGATCAGAAATGGACGGATCTGCCCAAAAGAAATTTCACTACAACAAAGCAGAAGATCCTTTATTCAGAAGTAGCCGCTACATCTATTATTGGGATAGCCATCTACCGCCACAGCTCACCAAAAGCAAGTTGAGAAAAGTCCATGCGATGTTAACTGGAGGTCTACTCAACTTCTGGAGGAGGTGGGAACGGGTGAAATTTCCGCCCTGTTTGACTTCCGAACCAGAAGCTGTGATAGAACGTTTCAGACCGTTATCCTTGAGTGGCTCCACCGTCCATTTGGTGTTTTTGATGACTTGCCATTTTTTGGCACTTTGTTTGTTGGTGTTTCTGCTGGAATGTTTAAGTTATGCACTGGATTTTGTTGCGATTTGTTACTGTTTGAAACTTTTATTTGGTGCCGTATGAGATTATAGCAGTAAAACAGGTGATCAATTGCAACCATTTTTCAGCTTAGAGCAAAATATATGCCATTGTTGGTGTTGGAAATTAATGTAGCCTGATGTATATGATGATATTACATGATATACATACATATCGTATTTACATTGTATGTATACATAAATACAGCTGGTAACCATTATCAAGTAAATGTGGTAAGCTATTAACATAAAATAAAATCATAAAAGCTAAATTTATTTCGTGTGTTAAAGTTTAGTTTTTAAAGTTACCGCTTTAAAAATAGCACATATTATGTACTCAAACGTATAGCGTTCATAGTATTGAGCAAATATGTACGGTTTGCAGATTCACTGCCATAAGAAGCAATAAAAAAAACAGTTACATATAAGCAAACTTATTGTTCTGACCGAATAAGACTGTTTTGATCAAATAAGTTTAAGTGAATTTGCCACTTAAATAAGCCAATTTGAATAATTGGATACGTTTTTCGGGTAATGTTCATTTTGTCTTTTCTTTCTACACTTTTCTTCTTTTTTTCGTATCTGTCTTGCCTTTTGAATGCTTACACATAAATTGCTCGTTGCAGCGGGAGAACCAGACAGGTTTTTAATAAATTTAATACATTGTCGGCACGAAACGAGTGGTACGGAAAACATAATGTATGTACGCACGGAATCCATGATTACAGGGATTCTAATTTATAACCAAATTCGATACCCGCAGTATAGTCCGCATTAAGACAATATCTTTTAATGCAGTGGAGTCCCTCTATAACAAGTCATTTGATCACAGCGTTTCAAAATATGTGCATGTGTTCCAAATATATGTGACTAACAATGTCTGGTAAGTATGGTGACATAACCACATAACGATCATTTTTAATATTTCTATGTTCGTATATATATATAGGTATATATACCTACAATTTTGGAGCCATAAAAATCCGAACAAAGAGGACATTCTAAGAGCTGCATGTCCTTTTGTTCCTAGAGTCTTTCAGGACTACTTTGGCTTACGAGAATTTATTTCTTCGAATAATGAGAATGACAATTCCCTGGAAACCTACTATTAAATTACCATACAATACATGATACTGACCAAAATATATTCTGTATATACAATTTATACATAAACCTTTTCCGTAGATTTCATAAATACGTGGTCTCGAGGTGCGGATGAAACAATTGTATGTCGTTACTAGAAGAAGGATATGGCAGATACAAAGTTGTAAACAGCAAATTCACAATTTTTTCTTTCCGAACTGCAAATTGGAGTTCGCAAAATTAGCAATGAATTTCTACGTTCAAACTTTAGGCTTGCTTCTGCTGAAAACTGTGATTAGCACACAGGCTGATGCCTTTTTGCAGCCACGTGAGAAAATATATTTAATAACAAACGACATAATTTTGCACGAGCGGGAATGCATAACAAAAATTATTGACCCAAGTCAATCTTTCAATGCACAGGAATTGCAAGAACCCGTGATTTACGAGGATCAACTCCTCTCTAACAGTGGAGGCTTATGGTCTTTGGGAACAAATTTCAAGTATCTACACTGCACTAATACAATCTACGTCCTGCCACTTACACGAGAAATTACAAAATTTATATCCAACGATACAAGCAATATGAAGGATCTTTACAGTACCAACTCAATAAAAGTATTTCCAGAGTCCATTTACTTGTTGCAGCCTGCCGCCGATATATTATTGCCTTCGAAGGTGAATTCTATACTGGAATTGTTGAATAATAAGACTCATTTTGCCAGTCAGAATATCCCAAAAGTGTTCTTCGTCATCGTTCCTGAAAACCCGGCGGAAGCGATAGCTGGCTACTTTGTATGTTGGTACTGCACAGAAATCCCAAACGCCAGAACCATTTACCCCCAATTTAGTCTCTTACCGTTTACCTGCCCAACAAATTCCACCTTCTATTTCCACTGCATTATACAAAAATATGAAAATGTAATCCTCAAAGGCAGAAACATCGAATTGGTAATTGGTTACATGCAAGAGCTATTTCGAGTTGCAAAAGCAACTCCAGACGTTATTTCTCCGTTTGGAAACAACGGTCTCCATTCTGTTTCGCTCACCGGCTTTGTTACATCGTTCATTGCACAAGAATTTAACCATACATACAAATTTGAATATAATATTGACGATAAAAGTTTTCCCTCCCTGGATGATTTCGGTCCAGGTTGGGGAAAACATTCTACTGGCATTTATCATTATGAAGTTCTGCATTTAGAAATGACTCCACATAGTACAAATTTATGACTTCGGAGGGCGTGTCTGCAATAAGGATGACGTTAGATTTATACATACAGCCATTTCCCACATCCGTTTGGCTACTTCTGGGCGCATGTTGTGTTTCAGCAATTGCAGCTATGCTCCTTCTATTCCGCATAAATATTAAAACTTCGAATTCAGAAGCAGCTTTGAAAATCTATAGATTATTGTCGTTCGTACCAATATTGCTGGACCAAGGTTTCACGGAGCCGAAAGCGTGTTTCAAAATAGGAAGCTTTAGGCTCATTGTGGCAAGTTTTCTTGCAGGAGCCGTCATAGTTGGCAATCTCTACAAATCCGCATTAAAATCCGACTTTACTCTAGAATCTCCTTATGTTAGTCGCTATACGATTTTGGAGGAGCTCCAAGGTTTCATGTTGTACTTGTTAGTGAATCACACAGAATGCGATATTAGCTGGCAGAAGTTAGACTCGAAGGAGCAGTGCTTCAATATCACTGATTCACAAATGACGGCCTGCGAGTTCTACCAAAACGTGGCGCGCGAAATCATGGATCTAACACACTTATTTAAAATGACTGATCATGTCGTGAACCAAGATTTATGGGTAGTGTATGATAGAATAATGCAAACACCACAGAATAATTCGTTGGCGAAGAAAATTCGGAAACTTGGTCAAATTCTGGAGAATATACGATTGTTATGTGGACAGCACCTGTCCGCATTCTTGGACGAACAATTGAACCGAACCAAAGAACCGTTTGCTCTCGTCACCCTGCACGAGTTTTTATATGGCGACTGGAAGCATCTGCAACATTTGTTGGCATCGAAAGGTGAGAAGGCAAGACCTTTTGCGCATAATGGAAAAACAGATGACAAATTTTTAGTTCGACCAAACAAGTACTACTTTTATGGCGGACGCGACCCCAGATATCATCGAAGGGTTCACAGACGAATGAGTTTGCTGCTCAGTTCAGGGATCTATAGCCTCTGGAAATTGTGGGGATGGATGCGAGCTGAGAAATTTTTCCCGCAGAGCGCATATAGCATGCGTATAACGAAACCTTGGGAAGCAATGGGATTGTGGAATTCGTCTTTACATTTGATTTTCCAACTACTCGGATTTGGTTGCGCTGTCGCGGTTATTGCGTTTGTCTTCGAGAGAGTAAAAATATTGTATTTGCTCTATTTTGTCACTAACCTAGCATGTTATCTTTTCCATAGCATTTGGTATTACGGAAAGCGCTGCTATGACAGTATGTATTCATATGTTTACTTAATCTATGAAACTGGTTTGATGAAATTTACGAAGTGAAAAGGATGCCTTGATATCAAATGAAGGAGATGGAATTCCGCTTATATTGTTCAGTGATATTTGCCCTAAACAACTATCGCAACTAGTGGCTATAGTGCTGTCTTTCTTGTCTCTGAATAAACACGACTTTTTCTTAAGTTCTTCATGAGGTTGAAATGGTTTGTTAATTAAATGATATACATAAGCTAACTTTTCGAATTTAAAATTTAAATGCAAATGTCACAAATGCTAAAAAGCTATATCGTATAGCTATATCCGATTCATTATAGCTTATAAGATTGACAAACATTTACCTTTTTATATGCACTATTAATGCACATAAAAAGGCAAATAGCCGTAAAGTAAATAATATACGGTGGACTCTCTCTATAAAAACTCTCCTTATAATAACTTTTGCTCTCGAACGCTTTATTTTTTAGCCCTTCGTCTAAGTAGTGTACATATTAATTGCTCTATATAACAACTTTTCCATATAAAATCGTTTTTGCCCCTCCCTTCGGGATTGTTATAGCGACAGTCAGTAGAAGGTTATTAAATAGAATTCTACTCGAGTCCACTGTAGTCGGACCTACATATGTATGCTCAGATACCATAGGATTTCCACCGTGCATTGGGTACAAGCCTTCTTCGTACTAAATAATGCATATCATTCTTTTGCTTGTGAATAATGCATCGACAGCCGGCACGAATGTTTAATTTTACATCATAAAACCCGCTATGGGAACAGCCATTTGCTTTGGGTCTTCACTCGAGTGGTTGGCTAAATTTAAATAATAATCTAAAACCTGTGCAAATACTATACGAAACTACGTAATGGAATTTCGATATATGCACGTAGTCCCGAATCCATTGCCAGCGTTTTAAATGCAATTTGAAATAAAGCAAATACTTAGCATAAGTTCCACTAATCGTTTATACTATCGATAAGCTGAGATAAATACATTTGTCGGGCATTTCAGGCGGATTAATAATACAGTTGAGTCGAAATAGACATTCTGCAACAGTATATTGTTATATTTTGGTAACGCCAAACTATGGAGGTTTGTACAATAATTAGCATAAGATCTGTTGTGAGCTGCTTCATTACAATTTCTTGCGTGTTGTACCATTTTGAGATAGGAGTATCTTCTACTCCAGTCTCTCCATTGCAGCATATTAGCAAATTTGTACTTCCGGAAAACTGCCGCGATGCCTACGTATTTATTTTCGTAAGAGACTTGCAACCTCCTTACGGATCAATGCAATGGTCCTTTGCGTGGCACCTGGAACCTGGCACCTGGCAAAAGCAACACCATCAGATATCCAGGAAGTACAATTATAATCTACCACAAAGAAGAAAAAATATCCGGCATATGCTGTCCGCATTTTTCACATATGCACAAGATTTCATACCGACGAAGTATGCATATTTCCAATTGCTGCGGTCACATGGAATTCAATATCAATGGAATAATTGTGATGGTTGCGTCTGTCTTCGTGCATCAATATTGGAGGTGACAAAACAAGAATGCCCTGTTAACGAGACGTTCCGGAGGTCAGAGTACTTGCCATTGCACTATCCCGTTTACTTAATTAATGAACTCATCTTGAGTGGGGTACCGGCCATAAATGATACGTATAATTTTATTTCCTTATTAATGACTGTGGAACCGCAGAATGAACTTTATTGCGCCAACTTGTATGATTGTTTTAATTGTCTGGAAAGTTCTTTTTCAAGCTATTTAGAGTCTCACGCACCGCCTTGGCACATTCTGTCGACACTGGACGAGGACGCAATATTGGAAGGGAACATCGTCACACGATTAGAAAATCCCATCAGCTTCCGAAACACACTCCTTTCGTTCTTACGAGATAATACAAGTCTGCAAGGTTTTCGCCGCTCCTTTAATCCCTTTATTTTTATTAGTGCAGGCACGGAAGGCTACGAATATTCTTCCATGTACGTGATGGAAGAATTTGGAACGCTCAGATTTATTACAGCTGACGGGGTTTATCAAACTCGCTTGGAATTTCGAGCCTATTTCAAGATGTTTCAGCTGCTGATTTGGCTTTGTCTCGCTCTGATATGCGTTTTTCTGACGTTTTCCATTTATTGGTCGCAGATCTGTGAGGGTGGCCAGTATAAATATTGGCCAAATTTGCTCTTAGGCACCATTGGAATTGTATTGGAAAAAGGAATGATGCTTCGCGGTTTTGAAATGCGCCAGTGCTTCTTGGTAGGCTTGTGGCTTGTAATGGGATTAGTCCTGACAAATTTCTACAAGGGAATTCTCAAGTCGGAATACACGGCAAAATATCCTCCTGAATTAAAATATAATCTTTGAGTGACCTAAAAAAGTTCACCTTATATGTACTCTTAGGTATATATATGTATTCAGAGAAATATTACAATGATTTGGAGAAACTTGGATTGTATTGTAACAACTACATGAGGTTATAACAGCCATACAATTGGTAACGGTAGATAGGAATCGAGATTGGTACGAGAAATATGCTCGCAGTTTCAAATGCATCGAGAATGACGACGTACCGAAATTAATACATTCGAAGCTATTAGATCCCAAAACAGCCATCGTCACTTTGCCACAAGACTTCAATTTCTACTATCACATAGCTTGGACAGAAATGGACCAGTCTTCCCAAAAGAAATTTCACTACAACAAAGCAGATGATCCTTTTTTCAGAAGTAACCGCTACGTCTACTATTGGATAGCCATCTACCGCCAAAGCGCACCAGAAGCAAGTTAAGGCAAGTTCACACAATGCTAACTGGAGGTCTAACGAACTTCTGGAAGAAGTGGAAAAGGGTGAAATTTCCGCCGTGTTTGACTGCTGAACCAGAAGCTATGATAGACAATTTCAGACCGTTATCCTTGAGCGGTTCCCACGTGTATTTGGTGTTTTTGATGACTTGTTATTTTTTGGTAATTTGTTTGTTGGTGCTGCTGCTGGAATGATTGAGCTATACATTGTGTTTGATACCGCGCCGGAGCCAAATATTCAAATGTCAAATAGAATTCCGTAATTTGCATTAAAAACTATCCAACTACATACAGTTGGATAAGTTTTAATGCAAATTACGGTATACTTATTTAAAATGCAATTGCACTTTAGTGTCGTTAAACACCTGAATTATGCATGTTCTGTGTCACAACGTTTCTTTATTACAACTTTATTAGTCCTTCGCTTGAATGTTGTTATAGAGAAACTTTAATGTATAAAAGCAAAATCAACTCCTGAAATTCTTTCTTTTATAACAATTATCAACCATTGCCAGACAATTTCAGGAAACACATACTCGCAAATACAAAGAATCAGAGATGCTATTAGGCCGGTTCCCCAAACCTGGAAAATCAGATTCAGGGACGTATTCCAAATGCCCATCGGCACCCACGCCCTGGGAAAGCGCAAATCATAGATGCTCCCAGGGAAAACGCGCATCACTTTCATCCATTCCCATAGCATCCACCATTCATAGAAGCCTGCACTCATAAGAGTGCGCAGGCGCTTTCGAACTCCTTGATACTTTGAGTCGCGCCAACCATTGTAAAAGTACCTTTTCGGTCTCGTTAAAAAATCGTCCCGCGTCCTGGCATTGTGCCCAAAGGGGACGGCTCTGCCCGCCATCTATGCGGATACAACCTGTAGACGAAACCATTCGATTGGGAAATAGGCGGAGAGGGTTACGAGTGCATAAGGAATATTTCGTTGCTGTACATGGATGTCGCGTAAGAAATCCGACAAATTTGATCGACATAGAAATCGCACATTGTCCTTCATCGTCCTCAATATCTGAAGGTCTTCTTCCAGTCTATTTTTCGGCTGTTTTGTCATGATATCCGAGTAAGCTGAAGACACTAGTTGTGCTTGCTCTTGGGTAATTAGTACCTGTCGCTCCCTGACGGTCATGGCAAAATAATTGGCCACGTCTAAAAGATCCACGATTAAGGCGTTCCAAAACTCACAGGCGGTAATATGCACGTTAGCATCCTTCATGCAAAGAAGGATGTCCGTGTTATTCCATAAATTGTCACCGCATCCAGTACTATGTATCAGCAGGTACAACCGGAAAGATTTGATATCCTTCAGATATTGCCATTTCGTCTCAAATGGCTCGTCGATGGTAAAATCGGACTGTAACACGGATTTGTAGGACAGTCCGAGTAAAATCAGTAAAACGAGAGCCACTACCAGGAAAATAAAAATTGCGGACAGAATCCAAACTCCGGTTGTGAATGGCCTGGTGTATAAATTCAATGAGAGTTTCACTTGGCGCACGCCCTCTGGCGTCATGAACGAATATGAGTGGGAATATCCCATGTGTATATACAACCTCGGAATGGAGAATATATCCCGGGGATTTGGCGTACAACGCATTGGAATAATCCTGTAGCTGTGGAATATTTATCTCATTACAGGACAAAACAGATGATTGGTTGAACTCTTTCAAAACAAAGGATTTGACGAAGTTTGACAATGATATACCTGCAGCATGGTGGGGCGCGTATGATCCGTCGTGAGGTGGAATCTGCTCAGCATTGTCTAGCCAATCATCAGAGTGACTGATACAGATTTTGATCTGGCGTCCAAAATTATAGTATTTTCGTACACATGGTTCTGCATGCCATGGCAAAAATCTTGCGATGGGCAAACAAATGGGAACAATGACAAACCTTCTTGGGCAAGATTGTTGGACGGAGTAGCAAAGCAATACCAGCAGACAAAGTACCCGGACACATTTTCCTCACGGTGTTGCGGAACGTTGATAAAGAACGTCTTGGGGACGTTTGCTCTTGCGAAGTTAGCTATGGCATTCAGGGTGTCCAACATTTTAAAGATATAATCAGATGGTATATCAGATTGCATGGGCTGAATAAAATAAATAGATTCTGGCAGGAGTTTGTAATTCATAAACTTGAATTTATATCCGTTTAATGTGTTATTTGACGACGATTCTGCAATTGATTCAATAACACCAAAGTCACTTTTCCATCTCGCAATTAGCGCATCTGCCAGGGATGACCCTGGAATTACCGAAGGGAATAGCGGCAGCACAAATAACGTGGCGGTGCATTTCAAGTATTTCACATTCAGGACAAATTGGACTGGGAAAAGCCTATCCATCCACAATTGGGTGAAATATTGAATAGAATTCTTCGTTCCAGGACAGTCTAGCATGTGCAGGGGATCAAACAAATTTATCATGCACATAGATGCATGTGCTATAATTTCCTCTACCACATTTGTCGTTCTCCGATTTTCCAAAGACAAATGCAAGGCAATTGAGTTGGGAAAATATGCCAAAGTCAGCAACAAGGACAACATATTGGTATTGGTGATTTCGAAATAACTTGTGAACTTATTGAATTCAATTTCGTAAAATAAAACGGTGTCTGCTTTCCTGTTATATGCAGTGACAGTAGCTATATACTTGATTAGAGTTCGAATTTCCAGACTGATAGATTCATACGACGGACAATGACAAAAATAAATGCTTCTATTGAAGGAATTTGTTTTGTGGCTCATTATTGCCGATGGAGAAATGTTTAATTTACAGGCTGATAATGCAAACGTGTCCCTATAATTCAAGTATCAGGTAATAGTTTTCACCACGCGAATACAGTTTCCTTGGTGAAAGGCCCTATTCCAGGATAAAGGTCAAGCTTTCGCGTGTGCCATAGTGACTACACTTGCAGTTGTTATATAAAACTTATGGGGAACCAATGCTTTTGTGTTGCCTATAAATATATATGTATCTTAAATATACTGCCATGTGGAAACTGCCATTGCTAATAGAACACACTTGACCGGTAGTGCAAAACTTTATTGTCTACATCTTCATATTTCTCTTACCTTTTGAACGCCTGCACTTTAATTGCTGCAACATCATACGAACAAAGATGCCCTGCGTGTCAATACGTAGGCAGATAGGCATTCAAATTATAAATTGTCCCTACGCACCAAGTGGCGCTAGGAAGAAAAATTTAATGTATGTGTGTCATCTTTTATCTTATTTACATACATCGAAGGGTACAGTCGACTCTCTCTATAACAGTCCCCTGTATAACAGTACTCTCGTTATAACAGCTGCAAAAAATTCTCCCCTCAAAAACTTTCTCCATTTGTTAACATAGAAAGGTCTGTTCTGTATAACAGTTTTTTGCTATAACAAGCGAAATTTGATGCTTTATAGGGTGCTGTTATAGCGAGAGTCGACTGTAACGATTATTTTCCAACATATATGCTCTTTGATTCAAGACTGACTAAAATATGAAAATGTTGTAAATTAAATCAAACAAACTAAAAGTGTACTGGAAGCTGTACTACAAATAAAACTAAAAATGAGCATAAATGCTCATGTCTGAACTAAGCACGAATCAACTGCCAAAACTTTCAACTCCATTTGACACGCAACGTGGGGGCAAATGTAGCAAAACGCCATAATTTTGTTTTGCGCAACCTACATTTGAAGGCTATCGACATAAACCGGAAACGCTGCTGCCATCTGCATTGTTGCTAACCAATACCATTCCCAACCAGTACTGTGAAGTCCCTTGATGGCGACATTCCTCTATGACATTATTTTTTATGCCCTTCGTACACATAAGTGGTAAGCGCATATTGCATGTTCTATATAACTACATTTCCAAATAACAATATTTTTTTCGTTTACCTTCAGGATTGTTATGTTGAGGCTACATTGTATATCAGCTAACCACATCAAACGTTCTCACACGAATTACATAAATCTAACGGCAGAGTAGACACGTCACGCTTTAAGTCCTATTGCCGCCATACCTTGTCTTTCCAGTCTTTTCCTCTTGTTTCTTTGCTTCCATCCCCAAATGCGATGTAAATTGTACCTCTCGAATCGCCCTCCCTCTTTCATGCTGCATCTTTACTGTTTTCGTATTTCCTCCTTTTTTGTCTTTCCATTCGACTTTCTGCTCTTTCTCGCTAACCTTTTTCCGTTACATTAACTCCACAATGAAATTTTGTTCCCAGAATTGCAATAAAATTGTACATGGCACACTTAAATGTACGATAGTGTAGAATGCCCGTTACATAAAGATTAAGGAGTATACAATGTTTCTTGCCGCGCTGTACATTATACAAGCTTTAAACCCAGGAGCTTCCCATTTGCCCTGCACTTCACACAAACAGAACACCCATGCATTTACCCACGCGTACATACATACTTACATTACTGCAGTTTCAGATGGACGCAAGTAAGTTATTGTTACTACTGTTGTTAAAGAGAAAGTTCACTGTCAATCCCTGTACCTTCATAATGGAAGCATTACAATGCTTCTATCTTCCATCCACGCTTTTCTCTTGAGCTTACATTATTACAGTCTCTGTCTTCCAGCTTTGCTTTCGAATCTTTCCTTTAGCATTACGGTTTTATATTTTTTACCCGGGTTATTTGTCTGTTTCCTGACATACTGTCTTTGTCTCCGTCTTCTTGCTTTGGACTCAGGTGCAGAACTGGCTTTTTCAAGCATAGTTTAGAAATAATTAGAAGAAACTTGTTTTTCCATACTATTTTATGGCACACGCCTTCAATCAGACACATCCAAACAGCTGACAATAGGCCAATTCCCAGAAGCTGGAAAATCAAATGTAAGGACGTATTCCACAATCCCATCGGCGCCCATATCCTAGGAATCCTCAAATCATAGATGCTCACAGGGTAAAAGCGAAACACCCTCATCCATTCCCAAATAATCCACCAATCATGGATGCCAGCACTCATGAGAAGTCGCAGGCGCTGCCGCACCCTCTGGTATTTGGAGTCTCGCCAGCCATCATAAAAATACACTTTGGGCCGTGTCAGAAACTCATCTTTGGTTCTTCTATTGTGCGCAAAGGGGACGGCTTTATTCCCCTTCATGTCCATTATCCACTGGAGTAACGCCCAGTCTATGGGTGAATGCGCCAAAGCGGTTACAATAGCATAGGGAAGCTTCTGTTGCTGAAGCAAGCTGGAACCATCTAGAAACTCTGACAAATTTTGTCGACAGAGGAGCCTGATGTTTGCTATCATTTTAACGGAATCCACCAAAATTTGTTGTAAAGTATTATTCGCTGGATGCTGCATTAGTTTACCCACGTAAGAAATCGGAAATTGCTGGGTATTGTCCAACATCGCCTCTCTGTCTTCATCAGACCAGGCGGAGTTTGACATGTCATAAATGTCTTTGATTAATGTAAATGCAAATTCGCAGACAATGGACAGACTAGCCTCGTTACTGCAGAGGCTATAGTCCATGTTGTCCCACAAATTTGTACCGCATTTCGTGCTATTCACTAATAAATATAGGCGGAAGGATTTTATATCCTTAAATGTTTCCAATTTCGTCTCAAATGGCTCATCGATCACGAAGTCAGATTGGAGCGTGGCCTTATACAACATTCCAACCAATAAAACTCCGCCGAGAAATATGCCAGCGGTTAATCGATACGATTGAATCTGCTTCGATCCTTCCCACTCGGTAAAGGCTTGATCTAATATTATTGACAGGAAGGAAAACATCTTTGATAAATTTTCAGAACCTTGTTTAGTGCGATAAAGATTCGCCATTAGGAGAACGAAGACAACCACCAGGACCATAACAATCGCGGACAGCAGCCAAACTGTAGTTGTGAATGGTCTGATGTACAGACTCAGTGAGAGTTTTACACTATGCACGCCCTCCGGCGTCATGAAAGCATACGAATGAGACATTCCCGTGTATATAACCTCGGAATTGAGAAATGTATTGGGCGATTTCGCGGAGAAGACGTTGGAGTAATCACGCAAGCGCGGGATGTTGGTGTCGTTGCAGGATGAGAGCGACGACTGATTAAACTCTTCTATAGAACAAAGCGTTTGATGAAGCTTGGCAATGATACAACTGAGGCATGGTTGGGAGCGTAGGGCACCACACCTCTAAGGGTTTGCCCATCATTTGTCCCAAGCGATTCGGGGGTGTTGTCGATGCAAATTTTGGTTTGGCGCCCAAAATTTGTGATTTTGTCGTATAGCTGTTCCATTTGTGATTTGCAAGGCTCCCGCTTTTGACAGGTAAATGGGAACAAGGAAAACTTTTCGTTAGACAGTTCAACAGACGAACTTTGTAGACAGTACCAACAGACGAAGTAACCGGATAATTTGACGGATGAATTGTGTGGGACGAAAAGAATAAATGTTCTGGGAACGTTCGGCAGTGCAAAGTTCGTTTTTGTGTTCAGCACATTCAGAATTGCTAATACCGTCTCATTTGGTAATTCGGAGGTCACTGGCTGGATGAAATAGATAGATTCAGGGAAGAGCTTATATTTCATGAAAATTTGTCTTATACCAAGAAATGTGGAATTTCGCTGGCCGAATAGGATATTCCATTCCGTAATTGGGACTTCATTAGAGCCTGAGCTAGGAAACACGTCGGCGAATGTCGAGAGGAAGAAAAACGCAGCTGTGCATTTCAGGTATTTCAATTTAAAAACAAATTTGAGTGGGAAACGCTTATCCGTCGACAAGGTTGTAAAATATACGACAGGATCCGACGCTGCAAAGCTAAAATGGTGCAGTGGATCGAACATTTTTATCATGCAGGTAGATTCTTGCTCCATTATGTCTGTCATCGTCATTGAAGCTCTCGAGTTGTCCTTCCTTATATTCCGGGCAAGGATTCCGGATGAATTTTCAAAAAACACTAGACATGAAAACCAAATTGTACTGACAGTACCCACAAAATTGGCCGACATTCTTGTTCCTGCAAATTTGTAAGTAAATTCGGTATGTCAAAACTGACAAAATTAATTTCGTACACTCTTACGAGACACTGGTCGTCCGACGAATCAGATGGAATTGAATCTTATCTTACACCATTTTTATATCGGATTATTGACACACCACTTTACGGAGTGTTGGAACATATTCAATAGAAACCGTAATGGAATTGTGCAGACCGATCGGGATGTATGAGTGCAAACTCAACAGACTTAATGAAAGGATACCCTGTTACTAAAATCTTATGTAAATTATGTACATCGATGCTTGTGAATTATTTCCCGGTATCAACTTTGAGTGCGCTCATCCAATTCGTATCGCAAATGGACGTTTATTTTCTGATAATCGCAATAATGCTTTGCACAAATTGGACTATCTATTGTATATTCAATATTTGTGGCCCATGCCATAGCAAGCGAAACCAGCTGCCAATTGAATCATGGCAAACAATTTTTGAAACATTTTTTTAAATGGTAACTTTATATGGTAATGCATACTATGTTATATTTATATGGTATATGTAATATGTAGTTTGCGCACTCAGCCAAGAATACATAATCCTTCAGCAATGATATGGACGTTTCTAGGAAGCTTTTAATGTGTAATGTGCATTTAGTTGTTTGTGATTGCTATTCTTGCACGTGTGTGCTAGTTTTTGCTTTTCATGCGGTAATTCCAATCAACAGAAGAGTAAATACGCCATTATCATACAAAATGTAGAAAATTGAAAGGTGAGAATTGTGCCACACACGCATACAATGGATGCCACTTGTCACTTCAATATACAAAAGTTAATTCTTCATGGAAGCTGAGAATATTATTTTATCTCAGTTCAAAACCAAATTGATCAAACTATAAACTATATCAACTTGTTTTGTGACAAAATCATAAAATAAAGGAGAGGAGATTTTTTTTAAAATTATATTATTACTAGGTAAATCTAATGAAGTTTTGAATGGATTTGATGGTGCTCAAATATGTAACCCGTCATACCCATTAAGTATATATATATAATCGTGAAAAATTTGATACTGGACCTAAAACCGCAGATAGTGTGCCAAAACAATACCGGGATGCCTTAGAAATAATTCTCGACTTTATCAGCCAATGCATTACGATAAAACAGAAAACACTTAAGATTATGTTATAAGAACTTGATGGAACGATACTTCATTGGCTTTGATTATACAAAATCAGCAGCTTTAGAATGCATTTACATACTACCAATAAAATACGGTAAAATATGCAAAAATATTTTCATACAAAATATTCCATTATAGTGGACTCTCTCTATAACAACTCTCCTTATAACAACTTTTACTCTATCGCAACTTTATTTTTCAGCCCTTCGTATATGTAGTGCACATATTACAGTCGAACCTCTTTATAACGGGCTCCCTTATAACGGTTTCCCGTCTGTACCGGTGGCTGAAAATGCTTCCCTCAAAAACTTTCTCCAATTGTTAACATAGAAATTTCTATTCTCTATAACGGTTTTTCGTTGTAACTGGGAAACTATACTGATTTAAGGGGAACCGTTATAGAGAGGTTCGACTGTAAATGTTCCATATAACAACTTTTCTATGTAACAACCATTTTTGGCCTTCTCAACGTTGTTATGGCCACTGTAGCCACTGAGAGTCCACTGTATACATATGTGAATAACACCATTTTTATTGAAACTTGCGGCTAATGTATACATTAATATTATTATTGTATACAAGTTATTTCCGATTAATAATTGTACTCCCGCATGAAACATGAACATTAATTTCGACAATCATTACACAGTAAGAAGCATAATGTTCTCCCACATTTAGAAGAAAGCCAATTGGTCTAGAGTAACAGCAGTCACAAAGAAAAATGCATTTCTATCAAACCTTTGTGCAGGTACGCAGCGACAAGTGTTTTAAGCATGGCGTTTAAAAATCAGAAAACGAATCCGATATTTTCTGGATATTTCAGGATATCCGTATTCAATCAAGAATATTAACAAAGATAATAATAGGCCGATGGAAACAAGCTGGAAAATCAAATGCAAAGCCGTGTTCCACAAGCCCAACGGCGCCCATGGTTTTTTAGGCAGGCGTATGTCAAAGAGGCTCTGGGGGAAAATGCGAATTACCTTCATTCTTTCCCAAAGCCTCCACCAATCGTAGATCCCAGCACTCATAAGAAGTCGTAGGCGTTTCCTCACCCTTTGGTACTTTGGGTCGCGCCAGCCATCATAAAAGTAGGCTTTTGGGCGCGCTAGAAACCCGTCGTTAGTTCTTATATTGTGCGCAAAGGGCCTGGCTTTGCCTCCTTTGCTTGCCATTACTGTCTGTAGATGCACCCATTCTATGAGCGAATATTCTCTGACTGTTACAATTGCGTATGGAATGTTTGGTTGCTGGCGTGAAATGAATCCATCTAGGAATTCCGACAAATTTTGTCGACAAAGGACCCTGGTGTTTTCAAACAATTTAGCCAAGTCCTGTAGTTTCTGCTCGAAAGTGTTATTTGGTGGATTTTTCATGATTTTCGCTAAAACAGAAAGAACCGACAATTGCTTTGTCATTGCCAAATTCATGTCTGCATGAGTCACCGCAGTATTGGACATGTCATAAATGTCTTTGATTAGGGTGATTACAAATTCACAGACATTGATATGGACCATGTCGGTATGCGTGCAGATGTCGAAGAAGTCGCTATCCCACAAATTTTCTCCGCATTTCGTACTGTTGACTAATAAATATAGGCGAAAAGATTTTATGTCCTTAAAGCTTTGCCATTTCGTCTCAAATGGCTCGTTGATGGTAAAGTCGGATTTCAGCGTGGACTTATACAGCATTCCGCCCAATAAAGCTCCGGCTAGAAATATGGCAATGATTAATCGATACAATTGAATCTGCTGTGATCCTTCCCACTCCGCAAAGGCCTGATCTAAAATTATTGACAGGAAGGAAAACTTATTGGAATTTCTGTATCTTCGTTTTGTGCGATATAGCGTCGCGATCAGCAAAACAAAAACCACCACCAGGAACGTGACACTTAAAGACAGCAGCCATACTTCGATTGCAAATGGCCTAACATAAAGACTTAGTGAAAGTTTCACCATACTAACGCCCTCTTGGGTCATGAAGGAATATGAATGAGAGCGTCCCATGTATACAACCTCAGAATTTTGAATGTTTTCCAGAGCATTCTTGGAGAGCACATTGGAATAATCGTGCAAGGATGGGATTCTAGGATCATCGCAGGACGATAAAGACGACTGGTTGAACTCTTCTAAAACAAAACGTTTGACGAAATTTGACAAGGACACAATTGCGGCTTGTCTGGGAGGATAGATGGCGTGATCATATTGCGTGTCATCATTAATCTGTAGCAAGTCTTGCATTTGATCAATGCAAATTTTTGTTTGGCGGCCAAATCCTGTGATGGTCCAGAATAGTCGATCTAGTTGCGACTTACTCACCTCCGGAGTTTGGGATGTAAATGGAAACAACGTAAAATTTATGTTTGAAAGCTGGACGGACGTACGTTGTAGGCAGTACCAGCAGACAAAGTAACCCGACAAATTCACGGACGAGTTTTGGCGGACGCTGGCAAGAAATATCTTCGGAACATTCGGCCTTGCAAATTTGATCTTTGTGTTCAGTACAGTCAGAAGTTCTAACACGGTTTCAGTTGGTAGCTTGGAGAGTGTCGGTAGGATGAAATAAATATATTCAGAAGAAAGCATATATTTCAGGAAACTTTCATGTCCAGCTGCGAACGTGCCATTTGGGAATGATACAAGAAAAATGTCCATGTTTCTAGATAGAGTTTTCAATTTAGAAATGAGAGCTTCAGAGAGTGGCGGGAGGATGAATACTGCAGCTGTGCAATTGAGATATTTCATTTTGAACGAGCATTTGATTGGGAAACGCTTTGCCGTTGTAAAATTCAAAGTTGTAAAATATACAATTGGATCTGACACTGGTAAGGTTACAAGGAGCAACGGATCCCAAATTTTAATTATGCAGCAAGATTCGCACTTCAATATTTCTCGGACGGTCATTGCAGCACTAAGCTTTCCTTTATGAAAATCCCGGACAAGTGAACTGGAAGAATTAGTGAACGTGAAAACTGTGAGTAGCGTGGAGACTGCGCCAAAAAAATTTGTCAATGACATTTTGAATTAAATTTCTATACAAGCAGCTAAAATCAGACGTTTTATGCCTTATTGACTTTTCACGAGTGAATTGCCAGAAATTCTTTAAAGATAAGGACGGTTCCTTTTCTACTTTTGCATTAAAATTTCTGCACACAATAATTTTATGCAACCGCTTTCCGCGAATATATTACGGTGTTGAATCCCGCGCCCTTAGCTGAAAACAAACCAAACAATCAATAGAGAAGTGTAAATAAACAATTGTTCGGGTAATGCATATACACACTTTATTTCCATTGTTTATCTTGCACTTGCCTGAGTTTTTAAATATTCCTGTCGTAATTGCTTGCTATGTAGATACATACAGAACAAAAGAAACAACGTGTACACGATTATGGCCAAGGGATGAAGATACAGGGTCCAAGAATTAATATGTCCCACCCCCAAATAATACGATGCAACTATGCTGCAAAATAGACCCGAAAAATTTTCCGTAACTTTGCCAACTCTTCATACGAATATTTTTTTCTAGAATCACAATAAAATTCAGCTCAGAAAACACGCCTGCCCCAGTTTGTACGGTTGGGATTGTATACATGTATGTATAATATAATTACATTTAGAGTGTGTTTTAAGCTAAAAAATCAGGAAAATCCTAATGTTATACTACATTGCGTAAATTAGAACATGTGTGCTCTCCACATTAAAACTATCAGCTTTCCCCATAGCTTCCCCTCATATGTATACATATACATATGTAGATAAACGATACACTATATATCCACTAAACTGTGATAGACCATCAGATTCTTCTTCTTCATCTATTTTTGACTTAGCAATTGCTAATCTCTTCTGAACAATTTCCTT
>JAQGBT010001218.1:0-34790 GCA_034698585.1 Disparrhopalites patrizii
AACGTCCAGATGACGGATGTTGACATAAACACAGAGTCATCACATTCATAACTTGCACACTTGCATTCATTACAAAACAAAAAGGAGTATGACACACATTCACACTCATATATTTCCACAAAAATGACTAGAACAAACCGGAGAGGAACCTGAAAGGATAGTGGGAAGAGAAAATTGTGGAGTAAAAAGAAAGAGGAGTAAGAGAGAGTGAGAAAAAGGGGAATCTTCACTCGACCAAGGGATGAGAAGTGGTGAGTGAGAAACAGGATGAAAATGGGTTAGACAAACAAACCAGAAAGGGGTTTAGAGCGACAGAAAATAGCCTTTCTTGCGGGAGAAAGGCAATAAAGTGTAGAAACGTAAAAGAAGGGGACAGGCAAAGAAAATAAACAACGACTTACAGCGACAAGAAGCGCCTTTAACAAAAGCAAGAATGCCAACACATTCTGTATGTGCGTGAAATATCGAAATAGAAGGGGAGAAGCAACTATGCGTGTATGCAGTGGGAGACAAAAGGAAGCCCCCAGACTTGGTGGGGGCAAAGGATGAAGAAGATACACACAAAAGGCCATGACAAGCCCCGAGATTTCATCTCCATCACGACAAGGTCAAGCTCAAGTACACGCCGACAACACTGACCACAAGAAAGAAAATTCAGAGGAAAAGAGAAAGAGAGAGAAAGAAAGAGGAAATAAAACTGAAGAACTAAAGCTCTGCCTCAAATGCTCGGAGAAAGCAGTGGAGTGAAAGTTGTAATTATCCCAGACAAAGCCACACACGAATCCACGCTCTCTCCTACACCGCACCCAACATTTCTACACGTAACAAGTCCATGCTCAGTTGCTCCCCCACATTGTTTTCCCTCCCTTTTGTGCACGCTAAAATACACCAAAAAACCTGGAGAATAATAGAAAGGAGATACAACCCGTATTTTATATTTTAATGCGGATCTACTCAAAAATGTCTCAACCTGATCCAACAAGAAAAGGCAGCGTCATAGGGATTCGTCCAGGCAAAGGTTAGAAATTGAAATATTAAATTGTCATTTAGCCCAGTACAACTATTATGATCTGGTGAATTCTCAATTCATCCGGATAGGGCTTTCTTAGCAAAGATTTGCAATCAAAGTCTGCGTTTTGTATTGGCTTCGTCAGAGCTTGGTTGCTTTGATGGGGAACCAAGAAAAAAAAACATGTAGGATTTATGTCCTGTAGTCAATTTTGACATTAACGCCTGCTTACACTCATTGCTACATATTCGGAAGCAATCCTTAAGCATCAATGTATCCAACAGCAAGTTCCATTCTTTTGCTTACCATCTTTCTCCTCTTTGGTAAAGCCTTTCGAAAACGAGGAAATGCCCCTGGTTAATTTTGATAGCCACAAACATAATTTTAAATGGGGATATGCAGAGGAATTGTCCCCATAAATAGGGCAAGCGAGTCTGGGGGAAGAATTGTCCTTTGTGATGGGAGGACAGAAAACAAGGACGACTGTGTACAATTAGTAGAGAAGATGTCTTGGTGACGTGCAACAATAGGGGGCCAAGAATAGGAGGAGAAAAGGAGGCGACTGAGGAGGAAGGGGGAGAGGAGGAAGGAGAAAATGATGAGGAGGAAACGTTGAGGATTTACGTCAAAAGAGTTTATTTACTTTCAATTTTCCACTCGCTTATTTCAACTCCAAGGATAGCATTCCAACTTTTAGATCTCTCTCTCTCCCTTTCTCCCTCTTTCTCTCTCTTCCTGTCCCTCTTGCTCCCTCCATGTGTCTCCTCCATAAGGGTCTTCTCCTCACTGGAAACAGCAACATCATCATTTACCAGGAGTCTGGAGTGTGGTAGGATGCCTGTGAGCCCAACAAAGTTAGTGGTGGGACTGGGATAAACCCAAAGTTGGGGCATTTTGTAGGAGTCTAAGTATATGGGGAGTGATTCCCTCCGTCAAAATTCACTCCTCCCCTCTCCGCATTTACTCTAATGCTCCCATATACTCCCAATTGAGGACGCATATCTAAGAACGGGGATACAAGAGGCTATAGAAGGTGGATATAAGTATTTACCAACGACAGCAGCTACAAGTGTTTAGATCTGATGGAAGTTCTCTCTGTGTACGAGGGGGAATTGAGCAAGGGGAAGTATTTTTGGGAGGACATCTTCCTCATTTTTTTCTGGGAAAAGATGTGGATTTTTTTTTCGCCTGGAGAGAGCTTTCCCCCTCATCTCTGTCACTTCTCCTTGACAATCTTCTTATGTGTGCCTAATGAGATTCCTATTCTTTTCTCCTTGACTTGACATGTCAACCGACGGTGGTGACGGCGGTGGTGTGGCTTTCCTTCCTTTTTTTGACTAATGACAGACACAGGCGTCATGGAGATATTTTTTTCTCCGGGAATTTCTCTTCCTCATTTTTGTTTTTCTTTTTATAGCTGCTCTGTACTACAAACATCTGGCTTCGCGTATTGCGGTTATTTGTTTTGCTTTACGAAGATATACATATATGTACATATGTGCTTGCTTTGTATTATTAAAAAAATGGAACTTTTCCATGGCATGAGTTCATTTTTGGGTCAATTAACCCAGTTGGTAAGGGAAACTAAATATCTTTTGTTATTGCAAATCCTATGTGTACTTTTACAAAAATCCTATGCTAAAAAAACTTCTGTAGTCCCATGATCTTTGCCATTTCAAATATTTCTCGCACTTTTGGCTCGTTTGTTATTTTTGGGTACATGCAAAAACTTTAGACTAAAAATTGGGACGAAAATTGGGAAAGAGCTTGTTCATTCAGAAAGTCGCCAATGCTTTCAATTTCCTCCCACGTTCTTCTAGGTGACTCATGCCATTTCCTTTAGCCCGCCATCACCATCCATTATTGTATTATGGTCCTTCTCCCTGCTATTTTGTGTCCTTTTTCGTTTGTCTTTTCGCATTTTCGTTTTTAGAAGGAAGAAGGTGACGGATACAAAGATGGGGTTGGAACGTTTCTTACGCCTATTTTTGGGATTATGTATTGTTGGGTCGTTTGTCAGCCTGGGTTCTTTTTTACGGCAACTACATATATAGCTCTGCGTGTGCACTTCTTCATGATTTTTCTCTGGTTCGTGTGCTGTCACGGTTTCTTTCATCATTTTAACATACTTACGCTTTCCCTTCTTATGCACTCCTTTCCTAGCCTCTACTTCGTTTTCTGTCCTTGTCAACTTCTCTCTTCTAAACTTACACCTGGACTTTCCCCAGTCCTTTCTCTCTTTGCTTTTTCTCCGTGTGCATCCCTTGCATTTAATCTCTACGTGCGTCTTCTCTTGCTTTCACTTCCTGCACTTTCTCGTTTTTTTTATTTTCCACTTCTGAGCTTTTCGTTTTTCTTACGTGCACTTTTTTTTTGCTTTCTCCTTACAAACGTTTTATTGTCACTTTATACTAGTACTTTCTCTTGCATTGTCTCCGTACTCTTTCTCTTACCTTTTCTGTAGTGGTGTCAATGTCTTCAGTAGTTTTTTATTATCTGCTTTCTCTTACTTTTTCTTTATATGCTTTCTCTTGCTTTCCTTTTATTAATTTCCCGTATTTTCTCTTTATATACTTTCTCTTCCTTTTTTTATATATTTATCATGCTTTTTATCTTTATATAATTTCATTTGCTTGCTTTTTATTGATTTCCCGTACTTTTTCTCTATATACTTTCTCCTGATTTCTTTATATTGATTTCCCGTATTATTTCTCTATATACTTTGTTTTGTTTTCTTTTTATTGATTTCCCGTACTTTTTCTTTATATACTTTCTCTTGCTTTATTTTTAATGATTTCCTGTACTTTCTCTTTATATACTTTCTCTTGCTTTATTTTTATTGATTTCCCGTGCTTTTTCTCTATATACTTTCTCCTGCTTTCTCTGTATTGATTTCCCGAACTTTTTCTTTATATACTTTCTCTTGTTTTCTTTTTATTGATTTCCCGAACTTTTTCTTTATATACTTTCTCTTGCTTTCTTTTGATTGATTTCCCGTACTTTCACATATATTTTCTCTTGATTTCTTTCTATTTCTTTCCCGTACTTTTTCTTTATTTACTTTCTCTTGCTGTCAATGCATTTGTTTCCGTACTTTCTCTATATATACGTTCCCTTGCTTTCTTTTAACGTGCTTTAACTTGTTTTTCTCGTTGCATAACTCACACACGCTTTCAATTGTCTTTCTCTTTTTATCCTTTCTGTTTCTTTCTCCGTGAGCTAATTTTCTCTCTTCCTCGTTATATACTTTCTCTTGTTTTTCCGCATACCGGCTTTCGTTTTGTATAATATCACTTGCTTTGTTTGTATAAACTTTCTCTTTGTATAATATCTCTTGCTTTCTCTTTATAAACTTTCTCTTTATAAACTTTCTCTTTGCATAATATTTTTTCATGTGTCTTTGCATGTTTGATTGCTTTGGCTCTCGATCCTATTCTGAGCATCTTCCCGGCGCTGTCTCCCATCTTTCCGTATGCATAACCATACTTTTGTCTAAAGTAATTTCTCCTCCCAATTTAATCCCCGTTCTTCTTAGTTTATCCCGTCACTTGCGTAGGTGTCGTGTGTTCCCCGTGTATTTGTCAGATTTTGATTGATCATGACATGTCCCAACATCATGCCTCATAGCCATAGATCTTTTGCTCTCACCTACGTACGAAGTCGTTTTCGTGCCTACGCTTCCAAAATAATTTTGGAAGAGCACAAGTAATATGGTTTGTCGCGACAACGAATGCTCATGTGTGTCGATTCTGGTGAGATGATGTGATCATGTAGGATGATTGTTATGAGAAGATCAAAGAAGATGTTGGCTCCCTCCTCAACAACACTACTCAATACCCTGGACACTGCAATGTTTCATCTCTGACCTGGCGCACGCATATTTTTATAATGTCTATATTATGTGGACCTATAATTTATTAAATTTTGAGAATTTTTTTTAACCAATGCATTTCCCGCGTCATCGCGAGATCGTGTGGTCAAATGGAGAAGGCTGATGTTCTCCAATTTATTATCTTGTTGTCATCCCCAATACACAAAGATTTTCCGTGTGGATGACAATTCGGAATATTAATAATAGTGTCCCGCATTTGCCCAAACCATTACAATTTTATTTCCGTCTTCATCCTAGCATTTCTGATCAAGCATGCGCTCTATCGTGCCATGTAAGTTTTTAGTTATATCTGGATATTGTTCCCTTATAGCTCATTACAAATGAAGGAACAAAAAAAAAAACTATAAATCTGGATTAAGGCATTTGTTGGTGGAAGAAGAAGCGCCCTCCGGTAGGAGGTCGTTTCTGAGGGGCTTCACTTGTGGTGGGTGGCGTGGAAGGTCCTGAGCCGGTGAACGGCGTTGGAGTTCCCAAATACCGCTTCACAATACTTGGCTCCGGGGAGGGTGTAGGGATGAGATTGAGGGATGTAATACTTTGGAGTTGATCGTGCCCTTCATCCGTCCTTCTTCTGATGGAACTGGCGGATTCCGTGGGTTGGACCACCACCAGACAAGATTGAGGTTGTTGAATATCCGCCATCGACCGCTGCTGTCGGAGCTCCTTCAGCGCACTCAGAAATGTGGACGCCACGACCGTCTTGGTCTTCAAACGTTTCCACAGAGCTGAGCCCCCTACGTCCTTCACTTTTCTATTTATTTGCTCGTGAACTGTGCAAATACAAATATTTGAAGCAAGGAATGACATTCGAAAAAATATGAATTAAAATTCGAATTAAAACACGTGTTGTTCTTAATTATGAATACAAATTTAAATTTCAGATATCTAAAATATAAGTTTTAATTCCAATGCAATTTTATTCAAATACTCAGACATGAATACGTATTCAAATCCTTTTCGAATACTTTTAAAAATTCATTTGTAATGCAATCTGGGATAACTTGCAGCTTAAAATAATCGCAAAATCAATAGACAAAATTACAAATTGACTTCGCAACTCTGATTTCGCAAAAATCTATGCTTTTACGGACGAAATAATATTACTGCCTTTAATTGAAAAAATTAATTGAAAAAAATCATCCTTACAATACCTTGATTTTGCCAAAAAAACTTGTCGGAAGGCGGGAATTAGCAACGTAATGGAGGAAATTTCGAATACCAATCCAGTATCGGAATCCAAAAATCAACTTTTGAATACGACTTTGAATTTCGAATGTATTTGTAATTACAAATTTCAATTAAAATATTTTTCTGACAAAAATATTGATATTAATTCTGAGTAAAATATTTTTCTGGCAAAAATATTGATATTAATTCTGATTAAAATACTGAAGAATATTAATATAATTCCGATTAAAATACTGAAAAATATTAATATAATTCCGATTTGAATTCGAACACCGATTCGGATGTCATACCTTGATTGGAAATGTGAAATTCTTTTAAAAAATGATATAAATAAATACAAAAAATACTAATGACTTACTCGGGTTGGCGGAACCAATCACCACCGCTTTCCTATCCACTCTCTGGATATCTGGATGGGAATTGAGGGCGGAAAGAACGGGAGTGAATCCGATGTGTCGCCTCCGAACGAGATGTTCCACGAAGTCCGCCCCCAGCAATTCTTCGTGAGGTGTCATTCGGATTGGGACGAACAAATTTATACACTGTAGAGGAGACAAGATGGCAACAATTTTTTTAGTAGATGCATATAGGCATTTGTTTTTATGTGCTAATCCATTAGCTCTACGGTGGATGTCACAGGCAAACGAAGAGATTTACAGGACTATGAGTAGAAAGAACAGAAATTGACATACCCACAAGAGGAAGAGCGTTATGGAGACAGACCACACAGTTATGCAAAGTGCGGCGAGAAGCTGGACTTTAAGGAGATAAAAATCTCCACCTACAGACACCCGTAAAAAATCATGGCAATAATCAAATATGAGCCTAAAAATTAATTGAAGTAACAAAAATATTTGAGTCTGCATTGTAACCAGTGTTTTCAGATAATTGCGAAATCAAGGTTAAATTCATTATTTACGGACAGGCAAAAGTGCTAACAGCGTCGAAATGAAATATGTACGCGCAATCGAAATATGCGCATCGAAATGAAACATGTTTCTGACACATTGTGGAGCCCAAATCTGGAAAAAAAATAATCTGGAAAAGCACATCCAGAAGGCATAGGGCACACCCAAAGATTTTTCAAAATATTTAGCCAAATTTTGCAGCAAGAATGCAAAAAATACCACCTTTACGTGTCACAAACAGTTTGTAACGCAGAAATTTCTTCATTCGTTGCCAAAATAGGTACTAAAATTAGCTGTTACGCTGTTAAATATAAAATTTTATCGTCGTGGTGTCTCAAATTGTCCGATCATTTGGTTGATATTACAAATTTAAACTTAAATGCATGTCTCAAATGTGGCTCACTCCGCAAAAAAATGAAAGACATTTAACATGGTAAAAACGAAAAATTACGGCAAAAAACGATAAATCAATAAAAGCACAGTTTGATTTTCGAAAAGCACACCCGAAAACTTCTGAAGCGCAATTTATTCAAAAAACAAAGTTGCCTCTCCCTATATCATTCTTTAAAGTTTATTTTGGACTAATTACGTTGAAATAATATTTTTCAAAAAAAATTGCTGACCTCTAAAGATACCGGCGCGACCCTTGGTAAATCCCAAACCTCCATCATCCTCCGCAAAGAGACCTACGGCTATCAAGCCCCACAATCCTCCAAATGCTAAAGATTGACGGAAATGTATAGACTCATATCAAATTCCACAGGTACAACAAAATATTAATTTTATATAGTTAGAGCCTTCATATTGTATATTCTATAGCTACCATGTACGGCAGTGGCCCCGACGGGATCATCCACGCCTAAGCTGTCACAGATGGGATTGGTCAAGATGACGACGACGGCTCCCACGGCCCCCACGATGAAGGCATCAACGGTGTGACAAAGAGCACATCCGGCCGTGATCCCTACCAATGCCCCCAGCAAGGGATTCACAATATCCATGACCTCAAAGATCCGTCCAGGTTTAAACAGAGTCCAGAGTGACCCCACCAGGCCACCGCCAATGGAAGCAATGGTCGTAGACACGGCGGCACGAGCCGCGAATTTCCATTTTGATCCACTCACACCAAATGTGCTGTGGGTGGGGAACAGAAAATATTCATTGTAATCTCTTCCTGTATCCTTCACATCCAATTTGAATTATTAAGTTATTAGTAAATAACTTCCTCAATACCTGCCACTGTTAAATGCCAGCCATCCCCACCAAAGGATGTACAAGCCCACGATGCAGTTGGTGGGGTTTCCAAGAGGAAGGGATTTTTTCCCATTCTCATAACGCCCCAATCTCGGCCCAAGCATCCATGCAGCAACAAATCCTGTGATTACCAAAATTTTAGGGAAACAATTATCTACAGGTACTTCATATGTATTATTTCTCGTATTATTTCCAAAAAGCAAACCAAGCATTCCTCCGCTCACCTGAGGCTCCTCCCAATAAATGGACCGCCCCCGAACCCGCAATATCGATGACACCCAGCCCTTCCCCCAGAAATCCAGTGGGGCCCCACACCCATCTATTGAAAACACAGATACATTAATAAATAATGCAATTAATTAATTAGATAAATCAAACTCAGCTAGGTCATACCTCGCAGGTACACAGTAAACGACGGTGTTGAGTAGGGAAAATATGCAGTATGCCTTGAAGTTGCACCTAATTGAATAGTTTTCCACTTGAGACACACAAATGTACCGTATGAGTCATTTAGCGTGCGACATTATGTGACGCCTATATCATTACTTGTACAGGCCCGCAAAAGCAAATCGGAATGCCAAATGACAAGCTTTCCGATTCGCTATTGCTCAATTTCCCGCGTCAAAAGTTTCGGGAGATTTGTGCCTATTAAGTGACTCATACGGCACATTTTTCAATGGGATTGACACCAAGGTACAAAATTATTAGGTGTAGATATATTACAAGAGCTTCTGTTCATTAGTAGTACGGTCAATTATTTTATTTTATATATTTTAGCATGACAGACCTCTCGGCCATCGTGCCCGAGACGATGGTCGTGGCTGTGGTGGCGAAGGACAATTGAAACATGAAGGCAGCAAAGACGGGCCCCATCAACTTATTATCAGAATCCACAGCGTACTCCCCCACCCCAAAAAAGGGAGAAGAGCCTTTGTCCGTGCCGAAGCTGATGCTGAAGCCAAAGAGCCAGTAAGTGAGTCCCCCAAAAACGACATCCACCACATTCTTCATCATAATATTGGACTCATTCCGAACGGACACGCAGCCCGACTCCAACATACCGAAACCTATTGACGTCAGCACTCAACACTTCAATTCATCATCCCTCCCGGAAAGAAAAAAACGTTTCTACCAGAACCACATTTTTTTCTCTTTCGAAACCAAAATAAATCCGTACCTGTTTGCATCGTGAAGATAATGAAGGAGGCTGTGAGGATCCAGGTAGCATCGTCCCAGGACATGTCATTATTCCAAGGGCCATCCCCCACTCCAGGGCTCTTTGGGGTGGTCGTCGTCAAGGGCGGAGGCGCCCTCTGGGGGTAGTAGTAATCCTTCCGGTAGTCAAAATCCCTCGTCTCATACACCACTCTCGTCCCCCATTTCGTGTGATTGTTGCCGATTCCGACGAGAATTAAGAGAGGATCTCTCCTCTCCTCTGACTCATCCCCTTTCTTCTCTCTCGGGATGTCCTTGGAGTGTAACGTTAACACAGGGGTCTCTTCTGTACTATTGATACCAGGATGATCCGACGTAGTCCCACCCTCCAAATTCGTCTCCAGTGGCTGCAACAACGGTGGGGGAAGTGGAGCTTCTCTCACCAACAGGGACGTCCCTTCCACGTCCAGGGCTTTCTCCCGGAATAAAATGGTCACAGGAGAGCCCACGGACGGATATTCCCATGCCTTGGAGGCGGGAAATGGGGATTGATCAAAGAATTTTGTGGATCGTCCCCGAATCTCGGAAATGCAAAGGAGGAAAATGCAGAAG
The DNA here is from genome assembly GCA_034698585.1 of Disparrhopalites patrizii. NCBI lineage: Eukaryota > Metazoa > Arthropoda > Collembola > Symphypleona > Sminthuridae > Disparrhopalites > Disparrhopalites patrizii. The sequence goes on from JAQGBT010001218.1 coordinate 10,019, forward strand.
ATAGAAACTGAGGATCTCCCTGCCATTGACGTGGTCCAAAATAAAAACGTACCACAAAAGTCCATGCTTGCTACAACTTCTATTTCCAATCACCAACTACCAGTGACAAACTAGGTGCTGGTGATGTTTACGGTGATTCAAAAATAAGGTCAGGGCCATGGAATCATTTCAATCAAATGGGCGGAGGAATATTCACTTCAAAGAAGGGGGTTTAATTTTTAATTTGTTGATGTCCCTAAAACCGGGGAGAAAAACCAGGGGAAATTTTCACCAAGGAATGGAATAGCGTTTAATACTTCAGAAAACTTGTTAAAGTGCATATATAATTAATGTGGGCGGTGAGGACGTGCTTCATGTTCCCTGTTTGTCTTCCATTTGGAAAAGTGATCGTGACAACGTCCCACATTCTCTTGCACGCTCTTGTAATCCTTTGCGTGTCAAGAACATTATCTCTTTGTATTTTGAGCCCACATTTTACTCTTTCTCCCCTTTCTGTCCTAAATGCATTTTTTTTTGTGCCTCAGTTTTTGAATTACGTCATGGATTTGGGACGAAAAAGAATTTATGTGTAAGGAAAATAACCATTTTAATGTTGCCTCCATAAAGTTCCCCTTTCTTCTGTACCACCTAATGTACTTTCTCCCTTATTGTTAGTTTACGATTGTCTCTTTCTCTATATTTCTGCAGCTTGACTTTTTATTCAGCACTATAATTTTCTCTCTCCTCTACCTACTTTTCTTGATTTTGTAGTTTTTCTGTCTCCTTCATCCTCTTTGTCATGAGCATCCTTTGATTTCATGCTTGGGTTAACTCCTCACTTTCTATTTCTGTATTTTTCTTTTAATGTATTTATGCCTTGTATTTATCCTATTTATTTGCTCCATTCCCCTCTCCCATCTATTTTTACACCCCTGGATAATTATCATTCCCATTAAAAGGAAACGTCCATGTCGACTTCTGTTGCGTATTCAAATATTTTGGGGTCTCTGTTTCCATATAGATATTGAGGAGTTACTCAAACCATCATTAGGCCAATTGCAAAGTTCCCCGGAATAATCCAGGCTAGGTGTATCCATTTATGAAGGCTGACTGTGGTGCAAATGGCACTTTGATGGTGCTAAAACACATGGAGAATTTTCAATTGCACAATAAATATTCCTCTCATTTTGGTGTCACATGGTTTTTATTGGAAATTCCGGATTCGACTTGTTCAATTCAAATATTATGTTCAAATATTAAGTCAAATATTATGCTTTCCGTTATTTCCTTTGTCTGGCTTTCACATAACAGCCTTGGTACATGGATTTGACAAAAACGTGGGACAAGACAAGTCATAGGTAATATTGGGCTTGCTCAATTCCAATGTAATGCTTTTTCATCCTTCTTGTAAGTTAGTCCCGCTTCCCTTTCCGAGACGGCAGCTTCCTTGTTGAAAATTCCCCTCTTTTTACGCCTTCATCCCGCTCTGTGGACATTCCGCATTCTTTCCTAGCCACATTTCCCAATTTTTTTTATTTGCAAGTCTCCCGCTTGGATTTTCTTACCTTACAATCCCGTCCTTCTTTGCGTGAGTAAACAAACCTTGTACATATGTACATGTGTGTGCTCTGTCTGTCTCTCTCTTCTCTTTGATCCCCTCCATGTGTGTGTCTTTCGTTAACCCTTTCCCCCCTCCACTCTCCCTGCACTCTAGGCCAATGTTTATGAAGGGAGAAGTAAACAATTTAGAGTGAAGGGGATTCTTTCACAAAAATTCCCGTGTGGCTTCTTCAATGGTCTTATGTTTATTTGGTGAGATTAAGTAAACACGATGGAGGATAAGGCTTGGGAGAGGGGCAGCAAGGACCATAGGGGCGTTTATAGTCCAATGTGTGTATCCATAAATCAGATTTTGCTTCCTCGCACCACCCAAACAAAGAATTCTTTCAAAGCAAATGGGTCCAGACATGCACTAGTGGATACATGCGTGAGGAAACGTAAGTATGAATATGTTTCAAAAACTACACTCTCATCACTTTCTCCCCTGCCCTCACGCAGATCCGTCGTCAAAGCAATCATGGGTAATAATAACAATGGTATATTATTACATCATACGCGGAACCACTCCATTTTTGTTTACAGAAACTCTTAGGGAAGGTTCAACGTCCTCATTTTGCTGAGAAAACATCACTTTTAACCATGCCGTAATTGTAAATATTTCTGTTATGAAGAAGAAATCGGGGTGATTAATGAAATTCTTTTTCCTGAGGGGGGCACTTCCGTGTGTGTAAACAAAAGAAGGAGAAATTCCCCGATTTTTTTTGTATTTATTTTAGAATTACAACCTCTTCCCGTGCCCGCACTTTATTCCCTTGAAAAATTTGTTCCACACTGGAAAGACTGATAAATTAGACTTGAGTGGTGGAACGGAGGAAATGGATTTTTTTTATACTTTTGTACTTTTCTCGAGGATCCCCCAAACTTGGCGTATAAATGGAACACACAAAAATTCAGAGTGGGACAGAGACATAAATTTCCGGAAAGAGCCTTTCGTGGGAAGGGGACTGGCTACCACAATTATTTACTTGTGTGGAGTCCCCAAAGATTCCGCATTCCACCATTTCCTTCCTCCCCTTTTTAGTTCTTTTGGGATTCACTCCGAGTAGTTTTTAAGTCCTTCCCATTTTTGCCCAACCATTTATCTATACAAATAGAAATGACGGAAAGAGGGATCAGTATTCTTTTTTCGTAGTGCCAGGGAAAATAAATAGTGTATAGTGAAGCGGAGGAGGACAAATTCTTCTCTTCATGTCTAGCATACATATAGAGATCCATGACGACTCATGGCGTTGAAAACCTGATTCTATTCGTAGGCGAGAACACTGAAAAAAGACGCAGCAAGAGTGAGACAAATTCAGACTGTGGGGGATTGAAGGAGAAAGTGACGGACGAAGTAAGAAATACGTTCCCAAGAGAGAGAGAGAGAGAGAGAGAGAGAGAGAGAGTGCATTCAGAGGAATACAAAAAACCTTAAAAGTATCAAGGATGGCCGAAGGGGTTAGTGGGAAAATACAAAAAAAAAAAGGAAAAGCCTGAAGATAATATGAGATAAAGGGACAAAGCAGACAATCGCTGGGGTAAATGAGCAACGTATACACGCCTGAATCATAAAGAGAGGGAAATCAGAAGAGAAAGGGATAAGATTCTAGAAATGTTGAGTGAAAGTAAGCAGGACTGTATCAGATAAAACACGAACTGTATGGAGAGGGACCAGTGAGGGAGACCGAAAAAGAAAATAGAAAAAGGAAATGACTTGTCAGAGACAGAAAGGCCTCTGCTGTCCCAGCAGAGGGAAAATGTGACAAACTAAAAGACTTCAGAAACAAAAAAATCATACAAGGAGAAAGTAGACTAGCCAATTTTGAAAAGTCAAAACAATTACTGGGGGGAAAACCGGAAGAATAAATGCTGAGGAAGAATCAGTCGGTAAAACATGGAGCAAAGCAATGCCGAATAGGTAAAGCAAGGGCACTGTGAAACAAAAAATTGGAAAAAACATTTGGAAAATAGAAAGTACAATTACTTAGACAACAAAATCGAAAAAAAAAATCAACAGGGAGATGACAGAAAAAACTGGAAAGAGAGAAAAATGGTAAAACCGGGATCGCAGCAAATTAAAACAAACCGGAGCAAATCTAAACCAGATAGAAACGACCAGAAATTTGACAAGTCACACCATGAAAGACACTGACAATGTTAATCAGAATGCTAATCATTTAATCAATAACAAATGTTATTGAATGTTTGTAAGAAATTAATCAGAAGATAAAAAAGCAATTTTGACAAAAAACTTACAATGCTAAAGTACGGCTAATTCTAATGCAAATAACGCTTGAGTAATTGTACCCTCATAAGTGTTATTCCGAAAGTCTGGGGCTAAGCGGAACAAACACGCCAGAAGTTGTTAAATTTTGGTCCGAAAACAACACTAGCCTATAGCCTTCACGCATTCTCCACTGCAAAATTATCTTGTTCCTCGTATCCTCTACTCCTTCATTTTCTTCTTAAACGTCTGAAATTAATTACTTGCTCCCAAATACCCAGTTTTGTTTTTATCTCCTTATAAATCTCTTTGTTAGAAAATCCTCTTGGTTTGCTTTCCATATGGCTTCCCTGGATTTCTCCCCTCCCGCCGTACACGTGGAATGGTCCTCCGCCGGGATCTCTTCCTTTACAATAACATGAAAAATATGTTACCACAACTAGGGCAAAGACCAGTGGTGTTCCTCTGTATTCCTCTACTGCCCCGTTAAATTTCTTTTTAATCTGACAACAACAAATCCGATTGGGACGCAATCTCATGCCCTTTCACCATGTCATGGAAGCTGTGAATGAAAGGAAAACATTGTTTCGCAGAGCAAGGGAGACAATGGAGAAAGCCAAAATCTTCCTTTTCTTGCTGCTGAAAAAGCTGATAATGTTCCCTTTTCCTCTACATATATGTATATATATATATACATATATATAATCCTCTTATCAATCCGTTTTGCTCATTTTGCTACACACGCTTTTGTCTATTAATATTACTAACTAACAATAATAAAGGCAAATAATCAAATTGCCACGAGGTGGAAAGGCTTAAAAAGGGCTGGAGAAAGTTCTCCGTTTCTCCCTCGCTGATGACAAACTTCTATCGGACCAGCCAATTCAACTTTTCTGTTTTTACTCATTTGCGCCGTCGTACTTAGTTTTGGAAACTTTCTAGGACTTTAAACCATTTGTGGTTTTTCTGGTAGAACCCAAAGGATGCTTGCAAGAATATAAAATTGCAAATGGGAGGACATGCTAGAGAAACCATATGCTCATTTCATCTTTGCCAAAGTCTGGCCTTATTTCTGTCTCCCCAAACATTAAGCCTTCTCCATTTAAAATGTCTCCTGGGTTCAAAGAGCTATCTATTAATTTGTCCCGTATGGCAATACAAGGAATTAATCCAGTTTTTCTTCAATTAATTCAATCTGTGTTTTACCCGTGCTGAATGCCAGTGAGCAGTAGTTCAGGTGAGAAAAGAGAAAATACAAACGAGTTCATGAATATGTATTTAGTGCGTTCACCTGAATATCGGATTATTCTTATGTAACAGTATTTTACCCATGATATGGATTATTTGCTTAGCGGTAATGCAGGAACTTCTTGTGTGACTTCTCTTTGATGGAAAAGTAGATACGTGTATCTATATGCACATATACAATTAGTACACCTATCCCAGCTTATTCCTTGCCGTCCCTTTCCAGCTCTTCTCTGCCTTTATTGTTTTTTTATAAACAGTCAAGTTTTTGTACGTAGAGTACGCTCGCGTAAACAGTATCTAATAATTGCCAGGTCCCCGTTGAAAACAATGCTTTCTCGAGTACCCTGATCAGTGTAACAATGTAACAGGCTTTGTCTCTTGTAACTATGTTGAGCAAGGAAATCATGCGTGGAGAATTATCTATTCTTCTAGCATACACCTCTCCTCCATCTTCCAAAACTTTTCCTCCATCTTTTTGAGCTTTTCCTAGTCGACAGGGAGAGTATCATTATGAGCAACCTTCAAGTGTATACGCAATCTTGTACGTAAATATTTTCTCTCCCTCTCCCTCTCATCCTTCCTATCAAATTATTTTTCTCTCACCCTTTCTTTTTCAAGATTCATATTTTTCTCTTACTCTTGCTCTACCTTTTTGTTATCTCTCTCCTTGTCCCTCGATCTTGTCTGTCTCTTTGTCACTCGTTCTGTCCCTCTTTTTTCTCTCTCCCTATTTGCCTCACGTCCTCTCTGACTGGCTTCTCTCTCTCTTCTCTCTCCCTTTTTGTCTCTCAGCTTGTCTGTCTGGCTTCTCTCTCCCCTTTTGTCTCTCACTTCGTCTGTCTGGCTTCTCTCCCTTTTTGCTTCTCATCTTGTCTGTCTCCCTTTTTGTCTCTCATCTTGTCTGTCTGGCTTTTCTCTCTGCCTTTTTTCTTTCTCCCTTTTTGTGTCTCATCTTGTCTGTCTGGCTTTTCTCTCTTCCTTTTTGTCTTTCACCTTGTCTGTCTGCTTTCTCCCTCCGTCTCCATATCTTCAATCTGTCTCACTTTCTTTCTCTTTTTCCTCCTCTCAGTCTCTTCTCCCACTCTCCCTCCATTTCCCTTCGTCAATCTTCATCCTTTTCTGTTGTATCTATTTTGTATCGTCATTCTCCCTCGGATTGGTTTCTGTCTTTCTCTTATTCGCTATGGAAAAAGCTCTTCCTTATTTCTTTGTCTCTTCTCTCAGTCTTCTCTCAGTCTTTGTTTCTTTCTCAGTCTTGTCTCTTTTTCTCTCCTACTCAGCATGTCTAATTGTAAGAACAACTTTCTCTCTCCACACATTTTTGAGAATGTAAGAAATTGGGTGTTTTTATTCTTAACATGTTTTATTTCCGTTGTATGCATTCCATGTCTTGGTCTATCATTTTTTCCCGCTTCTGGAAACTAGAGTGGAGGAATAGTGGTTTTCTTCTATGAGTTTTGTTTTTTTTTACTCCGGAGCAATGGAATAGGGCGGGGGAAGCTCCAAGAAGGAAATCTTTTATAAAGTTTTCCTCCTCCTCTTTTTTGTCCGTTCGTCACTAGCCTTCCCCCTTTTCCGCTCGTGAAAGTTCTCAATTCTAAGAAATTGGAAATTGAAACACTGACGATGATAATAATAATAATGATGGGTTGGATGTGCACCAACGAGGAAAAATGGAGGGATTTTTTTGTTTCCCATTTGTTGTTTTTTTTTTTTTGCTTGCATACTTTCATCCGTACGCAAAGAACTGTCAGTAAAAAGGCTCTATGGCTGTAGAGTTTAGAAATGGAGAATTCTTAATCGGATTTTTTTTGTGAGATGCTTGTTTGCTCCTGCTTCCCGTTCCACTGTCTGTATTCATCTCCCATACTATTTTGTTTTGACTTCATTACATATTGCTTCTGATACCTCTTGAGATTCTAAGCTATCCTCTTGAAGTGCACTGAGTACCATGATTCCCCCATATTCCATGTTCACCCTATCAGCCCTGCGGCAGAATGGATTTTTTTGGGGTTAGAAATTAAGTTTTTTTTAACCCCGTTTTGGTCTGACAAAATTGGATGTAAGTATAGTAAAATCTCGACTTTCCTATAGATATTTCGTTAAGTGTGGGAGAAAACGTGTATTTAGGTGGATTTGTTGGTCTGTGTTTAATCAATTTGTCCATGTTTTTGAATTGATTTACTCTTCCCGTTTGTCCCTTGTGATTATGGCTCCCGTCAAGGTGATTTTTCTGGTTAAGTCAAGATATTTTTGCGGCAGGATTTAAAGTAAAGGAAATGTCCCTGACATTATCCCGTGCTTCTCTGAACATTTGTATCTCACGTTACCCCACAGATTCACACTTTTTCCATCATACAGTTGGTATGATGGAAAAATAATTCCTGCTTTTTAAACTAATTTTTATTGAGTTTTCATATAGGTAGATATGTTGTTTTCTTCTGTTTTCTGTTTTTCTCTTCCTTTGCTTTCTCCTTGTCACTTGTGCTACTTTCTATTTTTCTCTCCGATGGCTTTCCCTTTTTATGATTTTCCGTTCTCAGTCCTTTTTTCTTTCGCTTTCTTCTTTTTTGTTCCTTTGTTCGTCCTTTTCTTTTTTCCATGGTTTAATTTCTCGGTTTATTTGCTTTGCACCATTGTATAGTGTTGGAGCTTTCTTAAATAAATTAGATCTCTATCCCTGCCCTGCTTGCCTGGTGTTCCCTCCAAGTTCATCTCATTGTGTGTACATTGGAGCGTTCGTCGTTAGTGTGGGATAAGGTCTTTATTTTGACCTTGCTTATTTTGTCTCTTGCATCTGTGTATGTATACATACATATAGGTACATAAGCTTCAATTTTATATCGTGGTTACGTTTGGCGTCCTTTTATCTCGTCTGGTTTGTTTCCTTTCGTTTTTCTCATTATCCCAACGACAATATTTTGTGATGTCTTCCTAGATCCTCATTTTCTGCTAGGCTTTACATGTGATCCTCCTTTCCCCTTGCCCTACAATCTAACGTATTTCGCAACCAGCCAAGCATTTAGTTGGACAAAGCCACACCACATGCTCCTTCGGAATATGCCCATTATCATATGTTATTTAGTTATTTCCACTTCACCCACAACTCCTACGAACACAACCCCTGTGTACATCTGCTCTGGGGGCTTTAAAAAGAAATGTTGAGGTGGTTATTATGGTAACCTAGGTCAAGAATCGCATTTGTGCATCTTTCTCTCTCTCTCTCTCCAGCAAAGTGATTGCAATTGAAGAGAAGGCATTAAATAGTATTGCTACTGTAGAAGGCATTTTAAAAATCAAAGTGCAATGATACATGTAGAATAAATATCCCATATATTTTTTTATATGGGAATCATTAAATTCTTAGGAATATAGTAAGGAAGGGGAAAAAGTAATAATATGATTTAATGTGGTCGAGGACCCCGTAATAAAATTTAGGGAGAGAAAGTGCTGAGAGAAATTGACCGTAACACTTTTTATGGAACTTGATGGAACGACCAATATGAATGAGAGAAACGATGGATAAAGTACCATCACTTCTTCATGTTACAACAATGGCTATTGCTTTCCCAGTCGTTCTCAATTACTTCATCACTGTTCCGGAGGAGCAGCTCTGGAAAGGGAAAATGAAATTCTCTTGTCCAAAAAATGAATTAAATCTCCCCCCAAAAAAAGTTATCACCTTCAAAAATCCTTTACACTATCCCCATAGAAATGTGGAGCGTGAGTTTTTAATAAAACTTTTATGACGAGTTTGGGTAGGTCTCCAAGCAGTCTGTTGTAGGGCAATTACGTCAGAAGGATCCATTCGATTTTTTGTGCAAAGGTTGTGCAATGGTTTTTTTTTTTGGAGGCGTCAAACGTGTCAATTGACACTTCTCACGGGGTGGTATATTTTTATTTACCACCACAACACATTTTTTGTACATAAAAGAAGACTATTTTGTGGCAAAGATTAATTCCAACCTCAGAATTGTTAAATTTTGTGGAGCATGTCACAAAGGAGAGAAATCATGGGATGAAGAATAAAAATGGGGAAAGCGGGAGAGGGAGAATGGGAGAAGAAAAGGAAGAAAAGGGCTGTCAAAAGAAGATTGCTGGGGCATTAGTGGGGGGTTGGGCCAAATAGGAATCACATGCGCTTTTTCCCTTCGTCTTCATCTCCTTTTTTTGATGCATTTTTTGCAACCACACACAAGGAGGGAGTCACAGCGTGAGAAATTATTATTCAATAGTAATTGTACGTGCCATAACAAAGGCAGAGGATTTTTTTTATATATGTGTGTCTCTATTGCTCTCCTGGCCCACGACTGGCAGAGTCAGACCTGACACACATATGCTGAGAGAGAAGGCGAGAAGAAAGGAGGGGAAGGCGTCCCCCCTTTTATTATACGATGATAAGAGATAATATGTTTGCGGCTTGTCCGTGAATGGGATGAGAGACAGTTATTGATTGGTGGGGTGCAAATAGGATTTATTATTGTGTGCCGTCCCAAGTCGAAGAAAAAAAAATTGCTTGGCTACACAGTAAGTCTTTCGGGGGAGTAGAGGGAGAGAGAGGGAGATTGGAGGAAAGGAAAGAAGAATGAAAAAATGATGAGGACTTGCTCCCTTTGGAGAGACATAGTGCATTACATAAAATGGATAAACATGAAGCAAATAATGGCTTTTTGTACTGGGATTTCCTCTCCTTTCTTTCCCCTTTCCATTCAGGTACTACTACATAGCTTTTTTTTTATTCCTCAATCTCTTGGATTTCTCCAACCCTTTCTTTCTCTTCTACTTTTCTTCCTGTCTGCGCTCACTGCTTTATGGACTCTTTCTCTTTCTTTTTGAATCATCCATTTTATCCAAGGCGAATTACATTGTACACCATGTTTTCTTTGAATCCTTTACATTGTTGCTTTCTCTCTATTTTTCGGTCGTTTCCCTTTGTTGCATAGTCGTCTACTTTGTTCCTTCTATTAACTTGACTTCTTTCTGTACTTTCTCTGCTCCATCATTTCTCTCTCCTCGTCTGTCTTGCTAACAAGAGTTTGGAGCGCTTTCTTTTTATTCTCTCTACAGTTTTCACCCTTCCTTTCATTTTTTCTGATCTATTTTTCCACGGAGTTCTCACTCTGTTCATATTTTCATGGTTTTCTCTTTTACTCGTTACCATTCCTGATTTATTTAATAATACCTATAGCATCTCCATTTTACCTAACTATAAATATACCTGACAGAAGCTCTATAGTTGTTATTATTATTGAACTTTATATATTATGTCAAATCGAATCAATACAAGTGTTGGTTGTCATCTGGGTCGCATTTTTTTTACATAGCTAATTATTTATTAGTTAGATAGCCAATTATTACATAGTTACTCTTTAATTCAGAGTATTTCCCTGTAGAATTTCTTTCCATACATTTGAACCGGTTCTATACGGACGTGTGCCTTTTAAAATCTCATTAAATATAAGTCTGGACAGCCTCAAGTCTGTACTACAACTACAAATTAAATCAATCAGCATCCATCAATTACATCATCCAGCATCAACACTCCAGCTATTTTATTCTAACTTTTTGTACATGCGGAAACAGTTACATTGAATGCAGTGAAAATCGTAGATGAAACAAGTAACAACACATTCCGAGAGAAAGCAATTGGAGAGAATAAGAAAGTGAGGCAAAGCAATTGGAGAGAATAAGAAAGTGAGGCAAAGCAATTGGAGGGAAAAGAAATCATATTAGATAGAATTAGCCAGAAAGGCAGTGATAAAAATGGGAGGAAATGTAAAATAGAACAATTGAGAAATTGTGAGAAGGATATTGGAGTAAAGTGAGAAATTAAAAGCTATGGAATGGGATGTAAAGGGGGAAATTCAAAAATTGAAACGGCTTGTCCAAAGACCGGGGAGAGTTTCAGAGACGGCAGTGAAGGGCTTAATAGGAATCTAGGGAATAAGAGAAAGTCGAAGAGAGATGGAGAGATATATAAAATAATGTAAGAGGGGACAATGAAACGGAGAGAATGACAGGGAAGAATCTAAAAGATTCACTCTAATCTCTTTGAACCCCTTATCACGCTGCATTGAACAGGAGAAGGAGAAATATAAAGGAAAGTAGAGGGAAGTCGTGGATTTTTCTGGGGAACTATAAATACCTTCTTATGTACAAGCATGCACGGACTCAGTTAAGGGGAAAGAGAGAGAGAAAGAGAAAGTGTGTGACTGAGGGATGAAAAAAAATGGGGAAAAAATGAGAATATCTCATGGTGGAAATATCAAAGTGTGCAAATTGCGTTTTCACGTTCAACTGCGTCCAGGACGACAAGAAGGGAGGGAATAGAGAAGAGAAGGAGGAGGCCAAAATCCGTAAGGAAATAAAATTGTTCCAAGTCCCAGGCCTTCCACACACTTTTTTTTGGCCCTTGTTAACTTTATTCACTTAGCCCGGAGTGAAAAGCTATAGGGTGGATGGAATATAGAAAAGGGAAATCTCTTCCTCCTTTGCTCGGGGAAGGTGCGGAGGCAGGAAAGTTACGGAGGAATTGACATGTATAAGTGTCGGTTTTTTTTCTTCATTTCCCTCGATTCTCCTCCAACTCACATTTTGCGTAGCCACCAATTCCTTTCGTTCCTCCATAAAATATCTTCCTCTACTAATCCGACTTCCCCGTATTTTCTACTCTATTTCCCTATCCTCCTCTATACAACTTTCACTCTTTCCTCCACTTGATAAAGACTATTCTCCTGGTTTTCCTTTCCCTGATTTCCTTCCGATCATTACGGGTCTTGTGAGTACTTTTGACTTTTGCCTCGTACCCACTCACTTGCTTGATCCTGCATTCTCCTTTTTTATATCCTGGTTTTCTTCCATTTTTATTTTCCTTTTCCCAATTTTTGCTCAATTTTGGTCCCCTCATTTTTGGTTTCTCCATTTTTCTTCCCCGTTGCTTTCCCCAGTTCAGGTCGTTTGTGTGATTTGCACTTTTATGCTTTCACCATTTTTTGCAGGGGATTTTTATGTATTGGCAACTCTTCCCACATTTTGTGAGTCTATCTTTATCTCATCTTTATTTGGATTTTCTCCTGTTTTCTTTGTTCATTTCCCAATTTTTTAGAGTATTTTATATTTTCTGGGACTCGTGTGTTTCCTTGGGTTTCTCTTCCTTCCTGACTTTCGCCTTTGTTCCGTAAATTTCTATGGTTTTCAAAGGTTCTATTTTTTGTAATTGTCTCGTTTCCTGTGGCATTCTCGTTTTTTCTTCTCATTTCTCCGTTTTCCTTGAGGAATTTTTCTGGATGTCAGCGGCTTTGTCATTTTCCCTCTTTCTCTTTACCAGTCCTTGTCCCATTTTGTTTTGTCTCAACTTTCCTATCATTCTTCCCTCTTTGCCCAGTTCATCTACTTCCATTTTTCTCCTTGTTTTGTCTCCTGTTGGTCGAGATTTCTCCTGTAATCTTTCCCTGTTTTCCATCTCGCTCTTACAGGTTTTACAGACTGTCTCTTTCTTTCCTTCATATACCAATGTATCTTATTATTTTTGATTCTCAGCCACTGACATTAAATTTGTATTTCACGCATCCTGTGCACTTTCATAGGATGTACAAGTCCTTCAACTTCCTTCATTCCCATCTAACTGTTCAAATGTACATTTTCTCTTGTCTCCGGTTGGGATTCAATTTTCCCCATTATGGCCTGCTTCGCCAAGTCACAAGTCCTCATCACTTTCTGTCACCTTTTCTCCAGCTGTATTCACTGCACTCAAATTTCCCCAGCGTGCTTGGGTCTGACATCTCCTGCTTTGGCAAAAATTATGCTGAGGAACAATCTTCATTGTAAGCTCATTGTAAAAAAATGTCCCGCTGAGCTTCCCTAACGACGTTCATTCCCACGGCTACTAACATACGTTTACAGGCATATGCATATATAGATATTTCTGGTCGAGAATTTGGTCCTCCATTGTTAAGTTTTACAGTTAAATGTATATCCTGATTGTACTGAGGAAGAGCAATAAAAGTTTTCCCATTTCTTTTTTTTCTCTTTTTAGTCCTCAAGAGAGAGACAAAGTCAAACATTTACCTTTTCCCCAAGTGTTACTCAAATAACTTACTCGGTAGGTTTTTAATACAAAAATACACTTTCCGTACCTTTCAACCCTCGCTTTAAGAACTTAATTGAAGTGTGGGAAAGGCCTGTATCTGTAGGGTAGGCTTCGTCCTCTGACGAGGGGCTCAATTGGGGATTGGGAAAAAAGGGGGGAAATACGGAACTTTTTTTCCTCTTCTCCGAACAACCGGAATTTGAATACTAACTTGGGGTTACCGGGAGAATAGGCTGTAAGAAGTATATGGTTCAAAGGGGACACAAGGTGAAATTTATGACGAAGGGATTAAGAAGAAAAAATGTGCGAGTACTAAATGGTCCTCCTGCATGCGGTGGAGAGTTTAATAATAGTAAGTGAAAGTAAGGGAGAAAAGAGCTCGTCCTGGTGCCATATGACGTCAGGGAGGGATTTATGACTCCTACTGGGTCACATTCCATTCGCAAACATCCTATAAGAAACGAATGGGCCGACAAGGAGAAAAAAAAATGGTATGCAAAATTCATCATTTATTCCCTTCTGCTCCCGTTTCAATCACTATATGGGGACCTCACGTAAAAAAAACAGGTCGCTGACCATTATATGGAAAGCTAGTGTCTGGGAAGGCACGCAGGGTATTTTAGGGGTCAAAAACAAAAGGGGAAGCGAACAACGAAAAAGAGATGCGAATCAAGCCAATGAGGAAGAAATGCAGAAAGAAAGAGAGGAAGAAACAAAGAATATCCACGACTCAAATAGAATCCCAGTGAGATGGAAAGAGTGAAAGAAAAACAGAATGTGAGAGATAAATACAGGATGCAAGGCAGAAGAAAGAAAGAAAGAAAGAGAATGAAAGAGAGAGATAGAAAGAAAGAAATATGAGAGCGAGACAGAATGAGAGAGAGAGAGAGTTAAATAAAGCTAATGAAACAGAAAGAAAAGGCAGAGAGAAATATACATAGATAGCGTTAGAGAAAATAGTCAGAAGGAGACAAAGAGAAAAAGAAAGAGTAAGAATTTATCTGGCAAAGAATGCAATTTTTCATCCACACCACATTACCACATGTAGCAAGAAGTGCCCTATCTCCAGTAAAAAGTCCTGATCTAACCACACTAATGTCAGTGTGACCAACGAGAGCAAATATGGGAAGCGAAGGTTACGGGTGGAAAAAGGGAGAGATTCCCTGGAAATGCAGGAGGCCGTCCCTACAATTGTGGCTAGAGAAACCGTATATACCCTATCGAAAATAATAAAAATTTCAACCCGTAAAAAAAAAGACTCTGAAATGGGATTGCCAGTGGGTTTATCCCACCCCAAGGAAACTATGGGAGAGGAAAGAGAGGGGAAATTCGGAAACTGTTCCCATTTCTTAGCCTCACGACTCTGCCCATATTGAGACATTGAATAGATTCCCCCCTCAAAATTTCTGGCTGAGAAAAGTCCCCGTAAAACTCTTGGGCATGAAAAGATGGGGGAGGGGGAATGTTCAAGAAGCGAATACAATATTATGGACCTCAAGTTGACTGAATAGCCTTCGTATTGGCTAGGGTGAGAAGTCAGAGAGGGAAAAAGGATGAGAAAGAGAGAGAAAAAGGGAGAAAAAGGGAGAAAAGGGAGAATGTGGTGGCAGTGGTAATTGTATGTACTAAAGGAGGAAGCTCGTGTATACAGTGCTATATAGTCTGACTGACTGCTTGTGGACGATGCCAAACATGGTGGAAAAAGCTTTCAATCAAACGAGGCAGTGAACCGTGAATAAATCAAGAGTAAATCCTGAGACAGGCTTCCTCAACACGGTCGCACACACACACACTCAATCCCATCAAATTGGAATCAAAATTGAAAATTCATGTGCTGGTGCTCTTCCGTAAACTTTCCTCTCCTGGCCCCTCTCCTTACTAGGGTCTTCCTTCCCAGTGCTTCTGTTTTTACACTATCTTTTTTTTTTATGTTTGTACTCCCCACAAGAAAAAAATATCCCAGACGACCTTGAGTTTTTGGGGAGAGGAAAAGGACAATGAATAAATAGTATTAAAAAAAACATTCAAATCTCCTACTTCCATTTTTTTTGATATGGTAAGTGCTTGTAATAATAATAGCTCTTGCAGAGATGTTTTTCAGGTCATGGATTACACGGTGAAGTTCAGGAGAATTGGGGAAGAAGCTCGTCCGTCGGGGAAAGTCAGGTAGCTTTACCCGACTTGCTCGATCAAATTAAAAAAAAAGGTTACAAACCTTCTTGAATAGGCACGGAATTTGGTTTGAGGTGATTTGGAGGAACAGTTATAGTTGTAGTAAATACTGCTCTGGGATTAAATGAAAGGCTCATCCCGCTGCTCCAATGGAAAGAATGCAAGCGCAAAACGGAAACCCGGAGAAATCGGACAGAATTAGACGAATAATGGGGACGGGATTGGTACAAGTTTAAATTCAGGCAAACAAGAAAAAAATGCATACATGATATTGTAAGTCCGCATTAAAACAAATTGTGCGGATGAATAGAATAGAGATGAAGAAACAACGTATTGTACGCGGCAAAAACAAAAGCATTAAAAATAAGAATTAAATTTTAATTAATTAATTTAATTCAAAAAGGAATTCAAAAATGATGAAAAAGCTCAGCAGAAAAAAAACCTACAACACAAAAACAAACGACTTCAACTTTAAATGAGAGAAAGCTACAAGTAAGAGAAATTACAACATTTTAAAGGGCAGCAGTCAGCTTTTACAAACGGATACTCGCAGACAAGAATACGGGAAAGTACAAGTTTTACACAATAAAAACGCAAGGGACTTTACTACGGACAGTTACTTGAATATTAAATATGATTCAAGGAATAAAAAGCCTGGAGAAACTCAAAAAAAAAAATAAGCACTTGAAGGTTTTACGAACAAAAATACTGCAGGGAAAACGGAATTTAAACCAAACAAATCCCAGCGAACAGTAGCACGCATGATCAAGAAAGAAAAACAACTGGGGAAAAGAGGAGAATGAGAAATATGTCAACTTCCTAATTCAAGACAATCCTCCCTATGTAAATGTATAAAGAAAGACAATCAGGATTTCTATCCCGAAGTGCATGGCTCAGAAAGGAGACATATGCTCAGAACATCAAAGAACTATAGCTACGACAGAAGCCGGAAACCTTTAAAAAACTTAATTATAGTAGAAGAAAGGACAATGTGGTCTAAGACGACGACAAAACCTACCAAATAATAAAGATTGGCAGTGAAAAATGAAAAAGAAGAGAAGGAAAACAAAAAGTTCTGAGTAGGAGAAACCCCAAAGGAAGGTACAATTGGAAGAAAGTGATGCATTTGCTTCCGACCAAACACGGAATGAAAACGAAATAATGGGAAGTAAATTGATGGAATACTTGAGTACTGCCACAGTGAAGGGGATAGAGTGCAATGCGAGGGGAAAGACTAGAAAGAGAAAGTCTGGTGGGGGGGGGAAAAAAAGAAACAAGGAAAAGGGGAAAAAACTCACCAAGGCAGAATAAAGTTGTTGAGCATTCAAACGAAGTCTTCAGGAGAAGGGTTCAAGTATATACATACATATTTATACACATGTAAGTAGATAGTTATATACCTAATACCTACTCAGGAAAGGGCCTATGTAAAGATATACAAAATGGAATAAGCAAATATAACCAATAGCCACGGGAGGAGGAAGGTGAGGAGGTGAACCAGAAGTCACACAAGTGGGTGTACTGAATGCCATTCTTATAATTGGATAGTCGCCGGAGACAACCTCAAGAGTTTTCACAAACTCTCTCCTCAACTTTCTCCAGCCTTTCTCTCTTTAAAATAAATAAACGCACTCCAGAACGAACATAAGTCGAACTTCTTCAACGTCTCTCCCTCTCCCAATCTCACGCAATTCTTCTCTCTGGTTCTCCTTTTACCTATTTTTGTTTTCTTTAACCCTGCATCTATATCCCTGGGAATTTTTCTCCTTCTTCTTCTCTCTCCGAGTTCCCACTCTCCTTTTTCTGTCGTCAACTTCCCAGCATCTCTTTCCTCTTTCTCTCCGATTGATCTAGCATTTCTCTCCGATTTACCTCTCATTGCTCTCCGATTTCTGACTGATTTCTCTCTGATTTCTCTCTCTCCGATTTCACAGCATCTCTATCCTCTCTCTTTCTATCGGCTTACTTTTTTTTTCTCTCTCTCTCTCCATTGACACATTTAATCTCTCTAACTCTCTCGGTTCCCTTCTCTGTCACTCCGGGCATTACTTTTCTCTCTCTTTCTCTCTCTCACTCTCTCTGTTGGCCTATCATTTCTGTATCTCCTTCTGTTGGTTTTCCTTTTCTCTCTTGGTTTATCTTTTCTGCATATCTTTCTGTTGGTTTTCCTTTTCTCTCTTGGTTTATCTTTTCTATCTCTCTCTTGCCTTATCGTGCCTCCCTCTCTTGACTTTTAGTTGCTCTGTCTCAGTGTTTCTTCAGTCGCTGGACTTATCATTTTTTCAACTTGCCTTCCATCTCATTTCCGGTTCTCCCTGCATTTATATATACATAAATGTGAACTTTCCGCTCTCTACCGTCAAACGTTTCGCTCCCTCACTGTTTCTGCCTTAACTGTTGTTTTTGTTCTGAAAATCTCTGTTTTGGTGCATCTACCATGCTGAGCTGTTTTGTGCTCTACACCTATCAAAGACACCGTTTCCCTACATTTGTTCTTATGACTGATCTTCATATTGGTGTGGCCAAGTACCAAGAAACTTACGTGATTTAATTTGATACCCACGGAAATATGATACACTGAAGGAAGTTAAAAGTTGCGCTACAAAAGTCTACGCTACGTCTTGCATGCGGAAGGAAGACCAGATGTGTCATTAAAAACGAGGAAGTTACCTGGGAAGAAGATGAAACACAAGCATGGAATCTATACCAACAGCTTTTTCTATTAGAAAATGAGTAAACGGAAGAGTAAAATCCTCGTCAAATTGATTCTCTTTGAAAATTGTCAAAGAATGTGAATGGAAGCGTTCAAATAATTTGTCTTTTGCCTTTCAATGCCCGTCTTCGTCCAGCTCCTCCTCTGCTTTCCTCCTTGGGCTTTGTCATCCAAAAAAAAAACTACTTATAGAGGAGGCAATAAGCCCCTCAAAAGATTACACAGTTCGTCAGTACACTTTTCAACTCATTTACCACTTAAGTACATCCACATTTTCCTGGATTTTTCCACCTCCACCCACTATTTCATTAAATGACCCTTTTCCTGCCTTTCCTTTTTTACTTTCCGTTTTGTGCCCTACTTACGTCCTTCCGCTGCCTTTCTTTTATAGTCGCATATCCTATCTTTCCTTTTATGTATAACATACAAACATCACCGAGGTTTTATTCCCTTTTTTTCATTTGCGTACCACCTTCCCTTCCTCCCTTTGTGACTTGAATTCTTTCACTTACTCCCAGTCTTTCTTCTCTTCTGATTAAATCTGCCTCATTCGCCTTTCTTTCCTCTTCTAGTTCTCTTTCCATTTTGTACCAAATCCAGTATAAAATATACTCCAGTTTCTTTATTGCTTTCGTGGGAACACAAAGTGTTCTCTTGACAAACAACTCCTTTATCGCTTTCTCACTCTCGTCTCATTGTTCTTTCCACTCCTTGATTTTCTCCAATCAATTTTGCCTTCTCTGCCATTTTCCATAAGTCACTCTGTTTTTCCGTGAGTTTCTCAAATTTTTATGTATGTGTCTATATAACGGTCCATTTGTCTCTCCATCTCTCCCTCTATATTTATGCTCTTTGCGTCTCTCTGTTCTTTTTTATTTTTGCTGTTTCTGTTTCTCTGACTTTTCACCCTTTCTGGGTTTTGCCCCCTCTCTCTCTCTCTCTCTTTTTTTCTCCGTTTGCTAGTCTCTCGCTTCTCTATTTATTTGTCTTTCTGTTTCCCTTTTTATTTCTAATTTATTGCAATTGCTTGGATGTCAAATCTTAACAGTACCTATATGCATACTGATTTCCATCGACAGACATTTCTTCCTGTCTCTCTATTTTTGACTCTGCGTGTCATTACTTGATCTTAAAGTACTTCTCATCTCTTCGTCTTCCCTTCCGTGCCTTGTATCAATGATCCCTTGATGTATTTGATCTATGACATAATATTTCTTCCAGTCACTGACCCTGTACACGAAATTTGTGAAATGTCTAATTTTTTGAGCATGAAATACGTTCAGAGAATGCTAAAGCACGGTTGAAAGAAGGCATTGTATAAGATGATATTACGTCCTAAGCCTTCATTGGTGCGGTTACACTCAAAATACTCCTGGTATTCTTGGAATACCGCTGTTTGGATGGGTTTTATTAAATTAGACGTCGGTTAGCAGAGAATGCGGGTGCATGGTACTAGAAGTCCTGGAAGACCGTTATCCGCTGCATGGCAGCACAAAGAATTTGCGTTGCACCCAAAATTTGGATGGGGCTTCTCCGAGATTTGGATGGGACTCGACGCATTTCGACAAAAACGATAGAATCAAAGGGGATGTACATTACTATGTACGTAAGCATACATAGTAATGCATGTGCTCTATTGTGGAAAAATTAATAGGTAGCTAATAACAAGAATTACTGGAAACTCTGCAACTAAAATTCTTGGATTTTCATTGAAAACCTTTTCTTAAGATTTTTTCGCGGGACCTTTTCCTGGAGTTGGTGTATGTAAAGGACCACAAAGGGAGCAAGAGAGGACCAATTAAAGTAAAAGAAGCCATTCTTGGGGAGAACTATATCGCATATAATGTCTTTGCCCAATATAAAAATTGATTTCTTCAAAAGTGATTCATAAAGGCCTTTGGTATGGTACAGGGCCAATTACTTTTCAATTGTCCAAAACTCTGGTCACAGGCACAATCATCCTGCAGGAGAGGTTTACCCGTATGTATGTACACGTGCACAAAATTATTATTACGGAATTGCCTTTACGATTTAGGAAATAAGAGCATCGTTTTTCCTTCCTCTCAAATCTCAATATGAGCTTCATGGAAAGAGAATCTGCTCTTCCCAGCCGTAATAGGAAGAAAAAAAATGTGGTACCATGCCCTTTCCTTTTCGGTTACACAAACCAAGGATTATACGTACTTCATGTTATACGCTAACGTATGTATGTACAGGATGCCCAGAAATATTTGCTTCCTCCACGAATACTGCGATGCGATAATGCTAAGAGTCATCAATGCATGTGCTCCATGCAGAATGTTATTGCGGATTTAGAGAAAAAATATCTTTCCGATCCGACCAAGAATTTCCAAGTTATGGCGGGATTTTCAAGAAAAGTTCAAAAATTTCGCCATAATTCTGTGAACTATTGTTCGATCAGCATCCACATTTTTCGCTTAGATCCGGAATAAAATTCCGTTAAGAAAACACGCTTGTCCCGTCTTGAACCGTTGTGGGAACATAAAATGTTTTTTCCTAAAGGCGGGATCAAAAAATCGATTTTTCCGAAAATTCAAATTGTTTAACTTTTTTTTGAAAAAACCTCCATAACTTGGCAAATCTTAGTCGGATCTGGTTGGAAAAAACTTTCCTTAGATCTGCAATAGAATTCTACATGCAATACATGTCTTTCAGTGCTCTTGGAAGTACTGCATCATAGCGCTAGGGGGGGGTGGCAAAAGTTTCTTGGTACCCTGTATAACGTATACATTAGGCTCTTCCAGGATGATGCGGGGATCCTTTTCTTTCTTCTTAGCCTGTCGAGATTTCCCATTTTGTCCCATCGTAAGCTGAGAAGCTGATGGCATGGTTCTTTCTCCAGCTTTAAAGGGTCCCTTCCGTTTTTTTTTTTACAGTTGTACAACAATCACAGACGCAAACAGACACAAGAATCCAGAGCAAGGAGGTAGGGAAGAGAGATTGGAGGAGAAAGAAAGAGGAGGAAGATCGAAGGGGCGACCAAGAGCATGTGACAGCATCGGAAATATCTAAATTACGCCTTTCAAAGCTCCATGGAAGATAAGACCAGCGGGAAAGAAGGAGACGTTTATGTACACCGTATGTCCTGGGAAACAAATGTTTAGTAAAGGGGAAAGGGGCACGGATGAGAATAGAAAGAGACGAAACGAAAACAAGGAAAACACAGGACCAAATACAAGACGGAGGAGAGTAAGAGAGAATATAAATCCACTGAATAGAAGAAATAGTGACGACGGAAGCAAGGATTTAGCCACAAATGTTAAGAAGAAGGAGGGAGAATTAAAAAAAAAAAAAGATATAAAGGAAGGATAAAAAAAGGAAATGGACAAAAGTGAAAGCTGGGGGAAAAGTCATTTTCTTTACAATGACTCCAAGTTTTAAAGATTTCCTCCACACAGAATTCAATCTCCAATAAATACTCGCTCTATTCCAAAGTATTCCCAAGACGTTTTCCCCTTTTAAATCCAAAGGAAAGAAACGAAGCTATTTGTAAGCTCTTTAGCTGGCCACAATATTTTTTTTTTAATCTCAAGACCTCCACGGAGAGACTCATGGAAATTCCAATTCTACGATTAAGTCATGGTAACTCAAAAATACGTATCAATAAAAGAGACCCAGAGAGACATGGAGGAGTCGTGGACGATCACTGGAAATTGCAAAAAGAATAGAAAGGAAAAATAATAGGATTTTGTAGTTTCAGCCTTGCTTCTCTGGGAAGCATTTCCTAATAAAGTCATGTGGTTTACTAATGCTTAAATCCTTGATACTATAAAGTGTCTTTTACCACTCATGATGAAGGCAATGTTTGTCGAGAGATTTATGAACCAGGCCACATCCAATGACGTCGTACCCTCGTGAACTTCTTCCTCCTGATCTGAATCCACAAAAATAATAAACTATTGAACAAAAACAAAATGGTCATTATGACCCAAGTAAAATGAAATTTTCCTCAGCAAACATTTGTATTTGGTTGGAAATGACAGGCGGGAAGAATCACTAAATTTTGCATTGGTTTCCACACCACAACGGTGCAATTAAGACCGAGAGTGGAAATCGGTAAGGGAAATTCCTCTTCCCTCCCTTTGCGTCTTTCTAAAAAAAAAAAAATATGCCTTTCGTGGGGAAAATAATCAAGATACAAAGCTGCTGCATCTACACAAAAGAAGAAAAAGGAGAAAAAGCATCAAGTAAGGAACGAACAGGATTGGCTGGTGGTAATGAAAAGAAAATAATGTTTCCTGGGAGAAAATGGAATTCATGAGAGTTAGAAGCAGAGGCACAGTAAAAAAAAAAAGTGTTGGGAAAGTTAAATTGGAATAAGTGTTATAGACGTTCAAAGTTTGATTAAGTTTAGTAGAAGTTGTAGAAATTAAACGAGATTTTTTTCCAACTCCAATTGTATTATTTTCTGTCTGACGCCCCATTTTCTTGAATGTTTCCACCTTCAGCACTCCATCTACTCTCTTCGGTAGCGGTTAGTAGTTATATGTAGGCCTGAATTCATTTCAAGGACGAGCGATCAAATAAGGTAATAGAAAATGGAGAAAATACATGCACCTTTGGTCCATCCGCATCTGGACTTTTGTTGGTCCCTCGGCTAATCGTTCCAGCATTCCAGCTCTAAAAAATAACGTTCACTCGTTGATTAAGCCATTTTTGAACGAACATTTTTTCACATATTCACACGACCAAGTGATGACCTGTGATGACCTGATGACCTTCGTGAACTTAGTTTGGACCAGTTCAACCTGTAACGAGTGAACGTTACTTGCCAGTATGCTATGTACATACATACAGGATGTGAGGAAAAGGTTGGGGGTACAGATTGTGTCACTCGGGTCAATTTAGTTTGTAAGCTTACAATGGACCTACATTCACACATATACTATACATATGAAGCGTTTAGAATCAAAAGGAGTTGAGTCCAAATTTTTCAAAATCCAGATTTTTCCACAAAGGTCATGCCTATGACTAAACCAATCCTTGACCAGCTTATTTTTTTCAATGGTTGACTCGAAAAGGAAAAAATCGGGCAAGCCAGCACTCAGAAACAAAATGAATAAAGTCCAGCAGTGCTTCGGATGCAAAAGTGCAAAAGTCCAAATCCACAGAATTCCAGCAACGGAATCGACATGAAACCAAGCTTCAATATTATGGTAGGGCTTTGACCCCTGACCCTTGCCATCATAGTAATATCTCCAGAAATCCGGTTTGGCTATTTTTTTAAATATTGAGAATTAAATTTTGTTCCGAAAACTTTTTCGGTCCATCCTTATGGGAATCCCCATGTTAACATTTAATGACCACGGGGTTCCCCCTTTAGATTTGTTCATATCTCCGATAATTGTTATAGATTCTCATTTTTTCGTGCAGAGACGTAGTTCCATCACTGTAATCGCATTCTCTTCACTTTCCTTTCTCCATCGCTACTTTTATTTTTTAATTACATACACTCTCTTTCTCTCTTTCGTTATTGTTACTCTGTTTACCCTTTCTCACTTTCCTTATTTCTATCTGACTTTCTCTCATTTTTCCTTCCGCGGTTTATCTCTCTTAATGACATTATTTCTTCGGTATATGCATCTCTTTCTTCCTACCTTCCTTGTACGTACATTCTAAAATTGTACACGGATGCCCCCTACTTTCAGTTTTTCGCTTTAGTTGCCCCCTAATTTCTATCGCTTTCTCTTGCTGGAATCGCCCACTCTCCTACTAGTTGCTTTCTCTAGTTGCCTTTATTGGTTCACTTTGCCTTACTGGAATTTCCAGCCTTTTTTTCTCCTGTGCTAATTTTTTTAACGTTGTTTATTTTTTCTGAATTAATCTTCTCCACGTTTTTTTGAATTACTGTCCTACGATGCTTTTCACAGTATTTTGCAGCCTCTACATTTGCTCTTTCCCTTTATTTCGCCATAATCTCTATCTCTAGCCTGCAAACTGGTGGATGTACTTTTGGAATTTCATCAGACTGACCTTTCCCTTGGTTGTAGAGTTTATTTCCTGTGGCTTTCCTGGAGGTATTTTTTTCCGGAAATTACTTATGACACCATTAAGCGGCTCAAATCCTTAATTTGATGTAGGTGCAAACTAAACCTACCCACGCACGTATGTACATAACACGCTAGGATGGGACAATTTGATTTCTCTGGGCTTTTCTGGCCCTCGTCCCTTTTGTTGAGGTCTCTCCTTCCTCCCATTGACGTCGTTTATCCTGTGTATTACTTGCTACATGTACGTGTTGAGTTCCTTACCTCCAACACTTTCAGTTCCACCCTTCCAAGAATAAAATGTGCAGCAATTTCTCACCGGAAAAGAACGGGTGGGGAAAACGGAGAAAAGTGAGAGAGGTAGAGAAAGCCATGGATTAGTGCAGCACAAAGAGATTTTTTCAGAGATGGTCACAGAGCCAGGAGGATGACCACAGATGTTCTCCTCTCGCAAAAGAGTGTCAGCGGAAGTCATTCCATCTTTTTATAGCCTGTCTCCACCCATTCATGTCCTATTCTTCCAACCTGACCCACGAACGCCCTGTCGGCTTCCACCAAAAACTGAATTCGCCACGGAGTTTACTTGTTTTCCTCACACATATGTGCATGTCTCCAATCGGAGAGAAAGAGAGGGAAGAGAGAGAAGAGAGAGACAGAAGAGAGAGAGAGAAGAGAGAGAGAAGAGAGAGAAGAGAGAGAGAGAAGAGAGAGAGAGAAGAGAGAGAGAAGAGAGAGAGAAG
>JAQGBT010001219.1:0-34784 GCA_034698585.1 Disparrhopalites patrizii
GAGAGAGACTGAAAGAGGGAAAAAAGTAAGAGAGAGACTTAAAGAGGGAAAAAAGCACGAGAGAGAGACTGAAAGAGGGAAAAAAGCAAGCGAGAGAGACTGAAAGAGGGGAAAAAGCAAGAGAGACTGAAAGGGGAAAAAAGCAGGATACAGAGACTGAGTTGGAGAAAAACTTGAGAGAGAAGAGAAAGAGAGTCAGAGACGGAACGGGAGAAAAAGCAAGAGAGACAGAAAGGGGGAAATGGCGGGAGACGGAGAGAAGGAGAAAAAACGGAGAGAGAGATGCGGAAAGGCAGAGACAAATGATAGAGACTGAAAAAGAGAGAGTGAGAGAAACGAGAAGGAGAAAAGGCGAGAGACAGAGTTGAGAAAACTAAAAAACGAAAGAGACGGAAAGGGAGAAAAAAGGGAGAGACAGTGCAGGGGAGAAAAAGAGTGAGAGAGGCCGTAATAGAGAGAAATATGAAAGAGATAAAAAGAGCGACAGAGAGCCTGAAGGAGATAAATGTGACAGTGAAACATATAAAAGAGCGAGAGAGAGACTGAAAGGGTAAAGAGAGAGAGAGAGAGAGAGAGAAAGCGAGTGAGATTGAAAAGGAGAAGAGAGCGAGAAAGAGAGAAGGACAAAGAAAAATAAACAGGAGATTGACAGGAAGAAATAAAAGAGGAAAAGCAGAAAGAGGGACAATAGAGAGAGACATAGAGAGAGAGAGAGAGAGAGAGAGAGAGAGACATAGATAGAGAGAGAGAGAGAGAGACATAGAGAGAGAGAGAGAGAGAGAGAGAGAGAAGAATTTCCGGCGAGCACGACCAAAAGGGGAGGTCCTCCTCGTCCTGAAAAGTGTATTAAAAGAGTTTTACTTGTAGGAACATTTAAAAATCGTCCCACCTCCAGCTAGCCTCCTTCATTTATTAATCCCTTGAGTTACACATTACAGATACTCGCACATTTCCTCCCCATCACCCATTAGTAAGTAATCCACTAGTAGTCCAATGTGTTTTTTTAATCTTCTTCATCATCATAAACTCTCCCATTCCCCTCGAATAAGACAGGTAGTGGTAAACGTGCATAAATGTGATGGTGAATAAAAAAGACCCAAAGTTTTTCTTAATCGATAAAATGACGAGAGAATAATATACTTGAAAAAAAAACCTTTGACTGAATCTGTCTATGGGAGCTCTGCTTTGATAATGGATCCGTTTACGGGTGCATATACACACATACTTTCTCCCTTCATTAGATTTTTCTCTCCTCTCGTCAAAATTCCATCCTCCTCATCGGGCTCCTTGTCTCCTTTAGGTTCACTTGGAAATTTACTGGGGTAAAAATCCTGTTGTAATAGCAATAGGTCGTAGTATATTTTACTTTTGTTCTTATTGCTTCCTCCAGTTTTTTTTCTCCCTTCCTCGCACTCACCGTGGCTTTAGAAAAATCGTAATTATTCCCAAAGGTTTAACGTTATGGGGAAGGATTAGGGGAAGGTAGTTATTAGTGTGTAATTATTCCGAGAGGGGGAAAATGCACCCATTAAATCATGAGCCAATTACACCCTTGTACTCCTTCTGGTAATGGGTTTAAAATGGAGGAGACAGAGATAGAGAGAGATTTTTATTCCCCCGCAGATGATTTCCAATAAGATTTGTGCTGAGAGAGTGTGGAAGATGGAGAGGAAATCACTTTTTTTCGCAAAAATTATGAGGATTAATAAATAAAAATCGGATCGGGGCAATAATGCATTCTCTCCCCACAAATTGTTGATTTCATGGAGGAAGGTCATCATCATTATTTATTAATCTCAATTTTTATTACTTCAAGCTCATTTTTTCTCTCAAATCTCCTTCTCCTGTCTCTTTTCTCTCTCGTTCTTTTTGTCCGTTTCTCTCTCTCTCTCTCTCTCTCTCTCTCTCTCTGCCCTTCTCTTTCTCTCTCTCCCTCTCTCTTTCTCTGTTCTTTTCTTTCTCTCTCTCCCTCTCTCTTTCTCTGTTCTTCTCTTTCTTTCTTTCCCTCTCTTTCTCTGTCCTTCTCTTTCTCCATCTCCCTCTTTGTCCTTCTCTTTCTCTCTCTTCTTTGTCTCGTTCTCTCTCTTTTCCGCTTTCTCCTCTTGCTGTTTCTCTCTCTCTCTTTCTCTCTCTCTAGCTCTCGATCTCTCTCTCTCCCTCTCCTATCTCTCTCCCTCCTTTTCTCGTTCTCTCTTTCTCCCTCTCTAGTATCTCTCTTTCTGTCTCTCTCGCTCTCTTTTTCTCTCTTGTACTCTCTCCTTCTGTCTCTTTCTTGATCTTGTTAACCTATTTTCTCTCTTTTTCTCTCCTTCTTTCTTTCGTTCTCTCTTTTTGGATCTCGTTCTCTCTCCTTTCTGTATTTCCTCCTCTCTTTCCCTTGTCTTCTCTCTGTCCTTTCTGTCTTTCGTTCTCTCTCTTTCTCTTGTCTTTTCTCCCTCCTTTCTCTCCCTTTCTCCTTTCGCATTTATTTTGCTGTGCATGCCTGTCACTTTTTCTCTCCTCTCTCTCTTCTCTTTTTCTCGCGATTTTTTAGAGCTTATCTCCCTTTCTCAATTTTCTCTGTTGTTCTGTTCTCTTGCTTATGTCTCTTGTTCTCTGTTCATATCTCTCTTTCTCTTGTATTTTCTCTCATGTCTTGCGTGTTCTCTGCTCATGTCTCCCTTTATTTTATCAATTTCTCCCTCTCCTCTCTCTCTCCGTTCCTCTGTCCATGCCACTCTGCCTGTCTATCCACTCTCTCCAACTTCCTCTGTCCTCTCTTGACTGAAGTAGTTTATTACTTATCTGAGAAAATGTATGGAGATAGTGATACAAAAAGGAATTTAGTAGGTGAAAAGTATTTGATACATGGGAACCTTCGGTAAAAATATGAAGGTGGTAGGTAAAGAGCAGAGCATGTTCAACCATCCTCCTCTTTCCCCTGTCTCAGCCGAAGCTTGTAGTAGTATGGCCAAGGTAGGTGGCAAAAAAGATTTAATATTTTTTGAGCTATTACACAAATCCCTGGTCTAATCCTCATTAGTTTCTCATATTATGCAAGATGGAAATCATTTGGGGGAATGGGAAAGGGACGAAAGAGAAAAGGAACGGCGGAGTGATTCCATGCTTCCTTCGACAAGTGTTGGACAGAAAGGATTGACGGGTGTCAGATTATTTCTCTCTCTCTCCCTTTCTCAGGTAAATCCCTCTCCTGTTTTTCTCCACGTGTAGTGAGTACACACGTGCACGCATTAAAAGGTATTATTCAAGCCTTTGCTTGGAGGAGGTCTCTTGTTTTTTCAAACAATTTGCCGAGCCAGCTTTACTATTAGAAAATAACAAACAACCCCTTGGTTTCCTTGTGTCAGAGACTCTTATATGTGATTTGCCCCTTTTTGCTTTTATATTTTAGTACGGGCGTCATCGAACGACGTCCTTTCTTCACTTTGAGGGGGATAAAATTCTTTGATTGTGTTATTGCCACTTAGATATGGAAGGAACTTTTCTAGCACATTATAGAAACATGCAAAAATTTAATTGTGTTGTTGATTATTTAAAAAAAAAAGAGAGATATAGTTTTGGCACGGAAACAGAGGTCAAGAGGGAGCATCAGAGTGATAGGAGATGGAAAGAGAAATGTGGGGGAAAACGATAATGAGGCCGAGAGAGAAACCCAGAGGGGCAAAAAGAGACTAAGAGACTGCGAGAAAGGCTGAGAGATGACGAAAAAAGAAATAGAGAAAGTCAGCCACGCAGAGAAAGCAGAAGAGTTAGAGAGACTGCGAGAGATAAAGAGCAAGGAATAGAAATCGAGAGATAAATCGAGGAATAGAGAGGTGGAAGAGAGAGAAATAGAGGGAGAACGAGAAATAGAAGGAGAGGGAGAAATAGAAATAGAAAAAAAGAGAAATAGAGGGAGACATAGAAATAGAAAGCGAAATAGAGAGAAATATAAGGAGAAATAGAAAACGAAATAGAGAGAGAAATAGAAGGATAAATCGAAATAGAAAACGAAGTAGCGAGAGAAATATTAATAGAAAACGAAATAGCGAGAGAAATAGAAAGAGAAATAGAAATAGAAAACGAAATAGAGAGAGAAATAGAAAACGAAATAGAGAGAGAAATAGAAAACGAAATAGAGAGAGAAATAGAAAACGAAATAGAGAGG
Source organism: Disparrhopalites patrizii (assembly GCA_034698585.1). Lineage (NCBI taxonomy): Eukaryota > Metazoa > Arthropoda > Collembola > Symphypleona > Sminthuridae > Disparrhopalites > Disparrhopalites patrizii. The sequence goes on from JAQGBT010001219.1 coordinate 4,148, forward strand.
GAGAAATAAAAAACGAAATAGAGAGGGAGAAATAGAAAACGAAATAGAGAGAGAAATACAGTGAGAAATAGAGAGGGAAGAAATACAGTGAGAAATAGGGAGAGAAATACAATGAAAAGAATAGAGAAAAAATACAGACAGAAATAGAGAGAGCGAAATACAGAGAGAAGAATGGAAAGAGAAATACAGACAGAAATAGGGAGAAGAATAGAGAGAAAAAAAGTGAGAGAAATAGGGAGGAAGAGAGAAATTGGGGGAGAAAGAGAAAGAACTAAAGAAGGTCAATGGAGAGAGAAAGAAGGAAGAATAAACCAGCATGACAAACAAATCGACCACACAATTACTTTATTGTGAAAGCGAATAAACAATTAAAAAAATATGTTGGCGACCATGAAGAGTTAAACTCTGTGTAGTTTCAACGAAAAGCGATAAACCTTATTTAGAGGATGATGAGAGATGAAGAAAGAAGGAAGAGAGAAAAGACATCCGATGGGAAGAAATGTCTTTTACAAAGCCTCTTGTCCCCTCCATATAATCTGGTGGTGAAAAATGGTTCTCTCTCTCTCTCTCTTTGCTCATTGGCATTCCTGAGGAAAAAGGAAAAAAATTGTAATCTCTATTGCTTCCTCTTCGTCAAAGAAAGAAGATATGCAAAGGATCGGCATGCCCTCCCATTCTTCCTTTGACTCTTTCCTTCCTCTCATCCTCTTAATTTTTGCGTCGAATACTAATCTGAACACACATATGTATACATATTGACGTTCAAGCAGTTACTGGGACACGGCATGTCTTTGACATGCTGGTGAACATAAATATAGGAAGGAGGGAGCATAACTAACTTCTTTGAAGTTGAAATGGTGTTGGTAATAATTATTATTAAAAAAATGCATACGCATATGTATAAGAGAAAATCATATAAATTTCATGGGAAGTAAATGGTAAAAAAAAAAACCAGAAGAAGGAAGGATTAGTGATGATCAAGACGAAGTGGACATCATGATGAATCTTCACAAAGAACAAAGTACTAAATAGAGGAAGATTCTTTTATTCTTTGTCAACATAATATGATTTTTGCCTATACGAGTCCAAATTTTGAGGTACATACTTACCTTCTAAAGAAGAGACATTATATCCATTGCATACTAAAAAAAATCCGACATGAAGTCACACATATGGGACACGTGACAGTTCTTGCCGTCATCTCCCTTTAAAAACATGCGGATTCGGCATGGAAATTACATTATATTTCCCCCCTTATAGTTCACGCTCAAAAAATCCAAATTCTTCCAATCTTCTCACAAATACCTGTACAAATATGGATGGAAAAATGTTTTACTTTACAAAGCAATATATTTACCAAAAATATGTAATGTATAGCTATATACTAAAGATACAAAAAAAAAAAATTGAACATGTGGCTCTCGTATGCGCACCTGCTATGATGGGAGATGTATTAACTGAGGATACACATATAATCTATATAAAAAGGATGCGTCCAATATATGTAATATATGGTGGAGGACTCGTGGTGATGAGGATTATAATTCTATGTAGTTAAAGGGAGACAAAAAAAGGGAGAGAGAGAGAGAGGTCACTAATTTGCATAAAATGTCGATTGGGCTTTATTGCTCAAGAAGCAAGGCTATCGCCAGCCATTATCAAAAATTTAACCGAGTAAAAAATTTATTACAATTGCACAGAGTGAAGTGGAGGGAGAGAGAAAGGAGAAAGAAAAAAAAGGAGCTATGTGTCGTGCAATCTCCATCGATTTTATGAGATTTTTTTTTGCAGACAGGTTCATTCCGCAGCTCTTCTTTATTCATCGTCTTTCTTCTTCTTGATTCATCCCTTTTTCCATGCCTTTTAAACTTTTCACGAGCACACGTATGCATATACGTATATAGTAGGTGTACACAAGTAGCCGACTCCGTCTTCACTTCATTTGTTTCTTAGAATGCAATCTTCTTTTTTCTGGATGTACATAAGTATAACATGGATATCCTTTGAGGCATACACGGCTTTGGGATAATCAGGAGAAAAGAGAGAGAGAAAGAGGGAGATGAGAAGAAGATTTAACAACACTCTCCTTAAATCCAATAATAATATTACTCGTGTCGTCTATAATAAACATCTCTCTCCCTCACTTTTTTCTTCATTGGAATTTTTTTTTCTCATTTCAACCTGGAATGACGAATGTATCTCTCACTTTTCTTTCATTCTTTCTCAGTCTGGATTTTACTACAGAATATTTTTCTGGACGTACCACATGATTGGAGGTGAAGATAATTCTTGGGGAATTATTACAATAACAGAGGAGTACATTTTTTGTGGACATTCCGTAATTATTGGCATCGTTTTGGGAGGAATTTTTTGCTTTAAGGCCCTATATATTTCTATATATTTGCGTAAAGGGTGTATGTTGGGCAGGCTCTACTTTTTTATTGAAGGGACAGAACATGAAATTCGGAATAAAAAAAGATGTCATGATTTTTTTTTTGTATCGTATATGTTTTTCTTCCCATTTTATTTTCATTTTCTTCCTTCAAGGACATATACAATTGTGTGGACATATTTTGCAGAGGGGCTGGGAATAAAAATGATTTAATATCGATTGACAAATGCATCAACGGTAGGAAATTTCATTATATTGGAGAAATTAATTTTTTAGGAACCATCTAAAGCTCGTCCGTTTGACCTTTGACCCCGAACAGTTCCTGGAAGGAATGTATTTATTTTATAAAAAATCCCGGTTTCCCCTATTTGAACTTAGCATGGTTTGTCTCCAGGTTGAGATGAGTTCATGTTTTATAGTATTGTTAAATCTCAGATTTCACTCCCCGAAAATTTACGGGGATTATGTCCACATGTCTTAATATTTATTTAGTTGATGGAATAAATCGCAAATTTTTGCGAATTTATATGATACAAATGTATATATTATATATGTATGTATACATACATATATAGTTTATAGTGCATTAAAGTCTCATATATAAAAAGGATTAAAACATGCAAAAGTTTTATACCTCCCAAAAAAAATTCTAGCCCGCTCTCATTCGCGTGTTGAGATATTTACCCGTTAATCTGACTGCGTCTCTGCATGTGCATACATATGTGGTCATATAATTTTATCTTTTGTTTATGTAAAAAATTGAAATTTTTATTATTGGCTCGTTTATTATTTACTTCTATAAGCTGAAGATGAAATATAGTTTTTTATGACCGATTTTTCTAGATGGATTAAAAAAAAAGGTTTTTATGGGAGTGCACCCAATCTTCCTTTTTATATTTCTCTTCCAAATATTTTTTTCTCATTTTTATATTTATTTTTTATTTTGAATATTTAAAAAATATATATGTGCACATAATAAATTTTAATAGCATTTGGCACAGGTTTAACTACGCTGCCTCTAGTTATGACTTTCATTTTACGGGGGAAGTGTGTTTTATGTTTTTTTATTCCATGACTTTAAAGTCCTAATGGGGATCAGTTTCTAAGGAAAGTTAATGTAATCTATAGGGGTAAGGCCTGGCTAGTATCTTGACCATTTCTTTCCCCTTCCTCAAAATATTTTTTATTACATTACCCCCAATCACTTTCACTCGAACAAAGACGAGCAACAAGAATAAAATTGAGGACTTTCCCCAAAATATTTACTCAAGGATACGACGCAAATATTTTTTAGTGTTGTAGCAAAAAAAGCATTGTAGAATTTTTTGGGTTTAAGTTAAATGTTTTTTATGCCATTTAAATCTTTTTAACTTTGTTTTCCCCTCCAAATATTCCCTTTGTTCCACCATATTCTCTCCCCAAAAAATACGAATGAATGTACTAAAATAAAATGTTGGGAATCAATACATTTTTTATGTATGATTTGTCCAATCATTTGACCAACCATAATGACCCTCTCATTCCCCAATGTTTGTGATTAAAAAGAAAAAAATACTCTTAAATGAAGTGCGTTATTGCCAAGAGACTTTTAGGAGGTAAATCCAACATTGTATAGTACTTCGTGTTAGTATGTTATGTGCTCAACATAATGTATTTTTAATGGCTCCGTCGGCAAAGTTTACATAAATTTTGCATTAAGACACCTGGGAGAGAAGTGGCTACGTCGAGGGAAGATAGGGCCTGTTTCTTTGTCGATAACTCTACTCTTTTATATGTTATGTATATAACTGAATAATTAGAAACAAAATGAATGCTGACATGACACGAGAGACTAGAGAGCGTTTAAAGGCATAACATGGGGCGGGGAGAGAGAGAGAGACAGAGAAGGTATGCTGTATGTGTTTTTTTTTTTGCAATTTCCCCCCACAAATTTTTTACCACAAATCTCCTCAAGACAGCCAATCTCTCTCTACAGGGTGTGGGTTAGAAGGGCATGGATTAATAGATAAAAACAATAAAATAACCACAGCAACAATGATGGAAAACACACGCTCTTGAACTATTCTGGTAAATTCGATGATAAACACGGGAGGAGCAGGTGAACAACTACGTCAATGTTACGAGCAGTGGCGTCAATCTTTCTGTTTTTTTTTTAAATACTGGTATTATTGCAGTGAATGAAATACATTTAGAAACAGGAAGACTTAAATGGAATTAAAATTCGTAAAAAAATTATATTAACCCTTTCATATTTTTGGATTGAACTTAATCAATAATTCTTGGGAATTATACATATTGTATTCTTATTAATTGCATATATTCTTATTTAATATCAATTATATATTATATTCTTATTAATTGTATATATTGCTATTTAATATCAATTACATATTGTACTCTCATTAATTGCATATATTCCTATTTAATATCAATACATATTATATTCTTATTAATTTCATTCGCATTCTTATTTCTATTCTTATTATATACATTCTTTTTTGTATTGATTATTATATTCTTAATGAAATGATAAATTACAGGTACATATAAATATATTGGAATATTTTTGAATTTTCTCCTGTATATATTTCCAGTGGTTATAATCCAGCTGACACAGGAAATCGTTACGCAGGAGTGATCACACTTTTCCCGCTTTTCTCTTTATAAAAAACTGTGAACTTATTTTAGTATTTTTATAGTTTAGATACTACTACGAAATAATACATGGAATAAATGGGGGAAAGAGACTTTGTGTAATAATTAATAAATTAAGAATGACTAATTACTCGATTGTGTATAAACGCAAATGATCTACTTATTGACCCGGATTGGTTGTATAGAATTTTGAAGAGTTTAAAAATCATCTTCTACTTTTTCTCCGTCTATAATTAAATTGCATACCAAAAGACGTAATGCAAAACAAATCAAACGGTATATTCCATTGTATGAAACTCTCCCCCCTTTGAAAACCTTGGGGGTCATCCATATTCATGTGATGTATAGCTTTATTTAGTTTAAAACCAAGTTGATTCCTCAAAATTTATTAGTTAAGGCTTTAATAAAGGATGACCACATACCAGCAGAATGTGGTGCAAAAGAGGGAATAAACAATAATAATAATTGTATGGCCTCATGAAATATCTGCATGGTGAAAGAGTTATGCACGCATTTTCTTCCCCCTTTTTTCTCGGTCACAAAGGTCTCCAATGGCTCAAGAAAACCTTTCAGAATAAATACAAATACACACATACATATACACCCGGAAAAATCAAAAGAAGAATTCTTTCCTCACTCCCACTGAACCTGCATTTTTGCCTACGTACATGGACAATAAAATTAAATGACTCTTATAAATCATTGAAGAAAAATTTAATGGCATTATAAAATTATATTTCCCCCTCCACAGTATTTCATTTAGTCAAGGTTCAGAAATTCAGAAATGGTTCGAATATTATATACAAAATGTAAATATTAGTTCGAATAAAAAAGAGGAATTCTCTCAAGTGGTATACCTTGGTATATTATTGAAAGGGGCACAAAAATGTACATATCCGCTAATTTGTGGTCAATTGACGTCCTTTTTTTTTTCTCTCGGCTATAAAAAGAATGAATGTGCAATATAATAATAAACGTACATTTAAAACAATCTATGTACTACTACAACACAAAACATTTACGCAATTTCCAGTAGATATTATATGGATAGTAGTAATCACAAGGATTTTTGCCTTTCCTTTACGAGTGAGGGTGGAGATTTCACAGACAAAAACACCTTCAGAATTTCTCACACTCCAATGGACCTCCCCATGCTAGAGGTCTAATTAGGGTACTTCACATACGTAGGTGATTATTACTCTGCGAATTTCCTGTACATCAGAAATATTTTTTTTATAAACATATATAATCATTAACCACGTATTTACTTATGTAATCCACTCATCCATGGAGGCTCATCCTTCTGACTCATACAATTCCAGAGCTTAATCCATCAATCACCTCCTAGAGGTGAAGGAAAGCCTTTCGCAGGGTTGATCCATCATGTAATTCCACACTGGCTGTAAATGAAGATTATTTTTCCTGGAATAAATGGAAGTTCACGTCGTTAATTTCATCACTGAATAGCATGCGACAGAAGAGCAGAAAAAAGTGTGGAATATGATTTTTTTCCTGCTTTTAATTAGCCTCCAATTAACTTTCAAAGGTAATTCAAAGCGTGTCTGTTAATTACGGAGATTCTCCATTTATACTTTTTTAGTAATTTACTTTGTGGTAAAGCATGGACATTTTTCTCTAGTTTGTTAATCTCCTTTGGTAAATAGTAGCGTTCCCAATGAAGGCGCGTGCAGATGAGAAATGAAGGCTTTTCTTCTATACATAGAGGCCGGTAGGTGTACAAGATGGAGCTGAACGGTACTTTGAAGAATTCAATGGACATTGTGGGTATACACTTACATACTGGCATAGGCCGAGATAGGTGCCGCGGAATGGAAGATAATATACACATTCGCATAAATATTTGAAGGAAAAAAAAACTTTTTTTTTTTGCAGATTGTTTCCTCATCATTAAAATGAAAGATGATGAAAAAAAAAAATTTTTCTCTGGATGAAATACGACCCTTACACACGTATCTGCATGTATTCACGTATTTTTAGGCTAGCCCTGTGGCAACATGTGAAGAAGAAAAAAATACAAGCTGTGATTTTATGAGGTGAATTAAACAAGAGTTATGTGATTTCTGATCCCGTTGCTTCTCTTGTTCTCCTCTGATTTTTATGTATCATCCTAAGGGTGGGGGTGACAGGAGGCGACTGAATGGATTTGCACTGATAACGAGAGCTTTACCTCCTTCACGGCTACTACTCACCAAGTTATTATGCAGGGGATAGTTGAAGGGGATAGGAAGGGGAGAGACGAAGAGAGAAAGGGAAATCCGTGCAAAGGAAGAAACCCCACGAAATAGGAGGGAGGATAATGAGATGGCCAGACTTGGAGGAAAGATCTAGAAGAGAGATATAGAGAGAAAGACAGTAAAAATAATGGGAAGGAGAAAGTGTGGCAAGTGAACGAGAAATACGAAAATTCAGACAAAAAGTAGAAGAAAGATGATAGGAGAAAAGAAAGACAATGCACTGATGCATATAAAAATTAAATGTTTAAATATAAAAATAGATGGAGAAAAAAACGAAATGGTGACCAGAAAATTTTGTACTACCAAAAACTTTATATGCAATAATTGAAGCGTACGACAAATTCTTAATAGCATTAAAGATTTGTAGTCATGAATCAAAACTGTGGCGCTGCTTGAATTTTCGGGAAGAAAAATATCCTTTCGCGAAAAGAGGTAAGAGCGAAAATGTAGGGGAAACCGAGAGAGAATATCAAAACTAGGGAAAGAGAAAGAAAATAGAGAAAAGGAGTGCTGGGTACGAGGAGAAAGTGCAGAATAAGAGACAGAGTGCAGACAGAAAAATAGGGAGAATATAGAAAAATACAGAGAGAATGCATACTGAGAAGGAGAGAATATAGAAAAATAGAGAAAGAATGCATTTTGAGAAAGAGAGAATAAAGTAAAAGAATGCAGAGAAAGAGAGAATACAGTAAAAGAATGCAGAGAAAGACTACAATAAGGAAAAGAGAATACAGTAAAAGAATGCAGAGAAAGACTACAATAAGGAAAAGAGAATGCAGAAGAGACATGGAAAAAAGGGCAAAAGAGAAAAAGAGAAAAATTAAACCGAAGAGAAAGGAAAAGAGCAAAGAGAGAAAAATTAAACCGAAGAGAAAGGAAAAGAGCAAAGGGCGAAAGAGAATTAGAGAGAAGAGCAAAAGAGAAAGAAGAGAAGAAAGAAACGGAACCCCGGCGAAAAAAGGGAGAAAGAGAGACAAGGGAAAGAGAGAAAAAAGAGCGAAAAAGAAAGAAGAGACGGGCGAACGAGAAAGAGAGAGAGAAGGAAGAAGGAGAAATAGAGAGAGAGAAAAAAAAAGATCGAAAGAGAAAGAAGAGACGGGCGAAAGAGAAAGAGAGAATACAGATAGAGGTAAAAATATATTGCAGACAGAGGGAGATAGAGGGTCATATGAGAAGAAACGCACAAAGAGATAAGGACAGAGGTGTAAAGGACAGAAAAAGGCAGATCGAAAAGAGAACTTTCAGAGAAGGATAGAAAGGTATATAATTTCAACGGCATAAATAATACAAGGCAGAAAGACGCCTAGGCAAAAAGGAACGCTTTAAAGTACATCTATCAAAAGGGAAGAGAGGTATACATATGTGTGTGATTTGTGTTTTCCACATAAATGTAATTTATGGTCGTAGGGATTGGACTTCTTCAGAAGATATGTTGATGATGACGATGATGATGAAGGAAAAAACAAGGAACAACTGCTGCTGCCGACTCCTGGTCAACAGTAACTTTTACACTATCACAATAAAACTATAGAGTCTGTTAAAGCATTTTTTTCCTTCTTCTTTCCTTTCCACCTCCAAAAGATACTATATATTTGTGTGCGACTATAAAGACTTTGACATAGTCCTGCAGCAATCTCCCCCACCCCTGTATTATAAGCAGTAAACATATCCGAGGTACATTGAAGGTTTTAGTAAACTGTCACTTGTCTTCCCTTTGGTCATTCATTTTTTTTCTTCTTCCCCTCATCATAGAAATTATGCATGCATCCCCTCACACTTTTACGCATACATATGTGTGTATACACCATTCCAAGATATTTAGTATGGAAGTGAATACCGCCATAAAAAAAATACTCGTTCCGTATGTCTTGCACGCTTCATTGTCACAGACACAAAAAAATGTATAAAATAATCCAATGATATTTTTACATTTACACTCACGCATGCCAAGACATTGAGAGGGAGTTAGTATTGAACACTAACAAAACTATTGAGGATGAGTTGTTAAAATAGTCATGGGACAAAATGGATGACAAAAGTGTCCAAAATGAGGAAATTGTACAGTATTACGTATTTCTATGGGTAGGAGATGTGCAGAAACATATCAATGACATTCACTTATTTCTTTATTTCCTTCAGTCTATATTTACGTAGGGGTGTTGATTTTTATTTATTGCTTGGTGAGTAGGACTTTAATATAATAAAGTATACCCCAACCGTGTCCAATACCTATATATGGAAGTCACTTGTCTTACATTCCCTAATACAAACAACTTGACCATCGTCACGCCATTCAATATCATCACCTTTGGGGAAAGATTTATTTTGTGCCGACAACAGGAAAGGGAGGAAAAGAGGGAAATGTGAGAGGAACAAGACATGGCAGAACGAGAGAAAATATAGAATTATTCAGAGAAATATATAGACGAGAGACATGAGGATGAGTGAAAAAAGACAGAAACAGAAGGGGAGAGAGTAAGCGAGACAACGAGATAGAGAGAGAGGATGCGTGAAAGAGAAAAGGAGAAAGAGAGAGAGGTCGAGAGAGAAAGAAATAAAAAGAAAAGAGAAAGATAGAAAAAAGAAAGACAGAAATACACAGAAAAAAGAAAGAAAGAGAAGGGCAGGAAAAAAGAAAGAGAAAGAGAGAGAAACAGAGAGACAGAGAGAGAAAGAGAGAGAAAGAGAGAGAAAGAGAGAGAAAGAGAGAGAAAGAGAGAAACAGAGAGAGAAAGAGAGACCAAAGAATGACGAGAGAGAAAGAGAGGGAGAGAAAGAGAGAGAGCAAAGAATGAAGAGAGAGAAAAAAACAAGCAGAAAGGAAAAAAATGAATCAAAGAGAAGATTAAAAGTGAGAAAGGGATAGCTTAAATGGCACAACACAAAACGTATTAAGCACGCCTTATCAGTTTTAGTAGTAGTATGAATTAGCAAGAAAAATTACGAGGATGTTGGTATATGTATATACATATATATTTATTTATTTGGTACACACGTCTCACATTAGCAATTAAAACAAAGATCAGAAAATTCTGGAAGAATTTTCTTTACAAGCTTGGACATGTTATTTTCATTCAAATATTCATCTTTGCACCTGCACCATTAAATTTGTCTACTGTTCACATTTAACTAAAAATTGTACACGCTAAATAAATAGCATGCGAGTGCAGCCCAATCAAAGGTAAATGGTCACACGTCTACTGATAGATAAGGCCTTAGATAAGGTCTTATATTTTTTGCACTCATTAAGGAAGGCGATTACGTCTATAAATTCTGTGGGTAAACAAAGATATTAAAAGCGTCTGCTGAACGACTGAGGAATTACCTGTGATTTTGCCGCATGTAATAATAATGTAATAACATTGAAGAATCATTTTTTTAGGCGAGCACGTCTATCACTACTTGAAGCTCGAATCCTTATGTTTATTTAATTACTTGTCTATTGTCTTTAAGCGTATGTTATGTAATACGGTGATAGCCAAGTTGTGTAGTAGTCATCCAATGTTCTTTATGAGTTTCACATAACAAAGCTAAAAGGGACCTAGCGGGTTAAATTCCTTGGATTTAATTTTCCAAAATTAAAAAAAAAAACAAGGGATGCATACACCTGGCTTTTCCACCGCATTTTACTTGAGCCAAAGGACATCGGAAGTATCTAGAAAAAATTTAAGAATATGGCTCTCCACAATAAAAGTCCCCATCTCATCAGGTGCTTCCATCTTTATCACACGGTAATGATAAGAGATATAATAAGAATTTCATATTCACCGTCCTAAAAACAAGACGTCTCCAAAAGTTAATTTCCCTTGTAATGTTATCCCCCAAAAATAAATGTCAAGAATTCCTGGAATCACCCCAATCAACATGTCTCTAAAAATGTTACATAATTTATTTTGGGGAAGGGGGAAATATTTGACAAGAGAGTTTTCTCCTGGAGAAATGAGTACTAATAAAAGACCGAAAGGATTTCTAGGGCTGATGAGTATATTTTTGCAGGGGGAGAAAAATGTAAGATTCCTTTAAAAGAACCACTATTCTGTTAAATCATTTATATACGGTGCCAGGACAATAAAAAGAAAAGTGCGGCTCCTCTTTCTCTCCTATAAGTCTCATCCTCATCTCATCTTGTGAGGGAGATGAAAATGCCTATAAAAGTCAAAGGTAAAAGTCAGTGAGTGGAGTTTAAAAGAGAAAGAAATATACATATACTACCAAGTTTTTTCTCTCTCTCTCCTCTTTTCTTCTCTTATATATTTTATTATTATTATTATATTTTTCTCCTTCTTCAAGGGGAAATGACAACATAATTTGTGGGTTGTCCTTTTATGCGCCCCTACCAACTGCTATTAATTATTTTAATCGTTTCGGCGTCTCACTCCCAGGAAAATATGGGTTCAAATAAATACCTACGTGTGGTGTGTGTGTGTGTGTGCGTCCGTAATACGTATAAACGGGATGATATATACACCCAAAAAAACGTATACTTATATACATATATACCTAATACACATACATGGAAAAGGAAACACATGTACAGAATTAAAAGGGAGAGAGCCGAAGGAAGATAATGCTATGAATGAAGATAATAAATGTGGAAAAAAGCCATAGTATTATCTACAAGAAACGAGTAGTCAATTCCAAACGAGGAGGGAGTACATAAGTAATTGTGAGCAACCCCTCTTTTTTTTATTGGTTCAACTCTTGTTTATGTGGAGAGAAAAAGGAAAACATAATCATGTAAAAGATATATACACAACAAAGGCAACAATAATAAATGCACCAAAATCCAACATGCTCTCAAACAAAAACAAAAGAGAGAGAGAGAGAGAAACATTTACAAACTACAGAATGACTGGACTTTTTGAAGCTCCTATAAAACACATGGGTAATTAATGTAAACGTTTTTAAAGCCATAACACATAGGCCCAGTGCAACCCTGAGGAATTATATAGGATTTAGGAATATATAGGAGCGGAAAAGGACAGTACAGTAGGATAATATACTCTGTCGTATGCAGACCACAATTTTGCTATAATTTGCTCCAATATAAAGCAATAAAATATGGTAACCTCGTGCGAAAAAAATATATACATTTCTCAAATCTCATTTCTTGGCCCCGGCAAAGGAAATTGGAGAGCTTTTTGAATTTTCGATATGGGGCAATTTTTACAGGGAAAAGAGATTTTTTTTTTTCGAGAAATCTTTTGAGGAGTCTTTTCCCGATCTTTCGGAGAGACAAATAGTAGTTACTGCTATTGCTATTAGGATCGAAACCATAAAAATTGCATTTGTTTTAGGATACACAGAGAATATACCTGAATATATAGTTTTACTGATTTGCCAAAATCAAGTGTACTTTTTTTTACTAACTTAATTTTTTAAAAATATGATTTACTACTTCGCTCCAAAGATCTCTTCAAGCAAAATATAAGCTCTTTGTAAATGCTTGCAAAAACTAATTACGATAACCGTGCATTGTTCACTCCTTTCCGGGCAAAATCTTAAATGGCGTCGGACAAGCGCTTATTTTTGCTATAGGATGAATCAAACATAATTGTGCTCGTAAAATTCTTCGTCAGGCTTTAACAGGTGCGATCTACTACAATTAGCGCGGGAAGGATCGTTGGTTTTTTCTTCGCATTTAAAAATGAAAGAAATGATAATGGGAATTTTATGGCTAAATTAAAGAAGAACGCTGTAAGGAAGATCCTGGCCTTGAATTTTAATTTAGGAGTCGTTTCATTCTCTTTATATTACAGTGTATAGATTAATACATGTAGTAAGTACATTATAATGTAGGCTATACGTGGAATTTCCTCCCAATTATTTATCCAAAGTCATGATCTTCCAAACTATGGAAGTGTATTAATGTGCATGCAAATGCATTATTAAGGTCCTGATATTACTCTATCACCTTTTCAATTCCGAAGATATACATATGTATACATAATAGATTTCCAATTTCATATAAATCTGATCATTCCCACCTTCAACACTGACACTGCTTTCCCTTTAAAATTTAGGGGCGCAAAAAAAAAAAAAATCTGAAGCATTGATTACATTTCCAACCCTACAGCATTATGAATGGAATGTAATAAAAAAATATTTGCAGTTCCGGACACGCAGGACACTTTGGAAGGAGGGGAAAAAAAGTGTTTCATAAATTATTTAAAAGAAAAGAAAAACTGGGAACAATTCTATGGCTGTAATAACAATATATAAAAATGGAGATATAATTGAATGATAAAATTTAATGGGGACCAATCTACATCACCTGTGCAAGTCATTTAAATTAATATCCCTGTGCAAATACGATAATAACAGAGTTAATTAATTCTTGTGTGTGTAGTCAAGTATAGTAAAATACGTATCTTTCAGTACACATTTTTTTTCTTTGCGTGAAGGGAGTGATTCGATGGTCCTTAAATTGTTCAGCAATACACATCTGACACTCATTAGTGCCTTTTTTTTCGGCCATATGCAATCCCTAAAATGCAATAGAAAATTTTATCTTATGAAATTTAATATGGCAATATAATAAATTTGTCTCGAAGTACACTGTACAAGTATAAAAAGGATTATAATAATGATGGACAGGGAGAGAGACTTGAGAAGAAAGTTGAGTATGGAAAGGACAATTTCTCTCTTGTGGTCATTAATGACCAACGACGACTACTTATTGCCGTAACACATATCCACGGTGAAAAAGAATTTTTTTTTTTAGTGTGTCGAATATGACGTGTTATCCTCTAAGTTTCAACATTTGCACAAAGGAGCCCCATAATGAAGAGGATCGTGTAAAGTTGTATTGTCGCAAATTTACGACCTATAATTAATTCTTTTTTAAAGCGTGAGCATCAGACAGAGAAAAAAAAAATATGTATGTATAGCTCAATAATTCCTTGAGGGGGGAAATTAAGAGAACAACAAGCACACGAGGTGCTTATTAAGAAGGGAAGAGAGTAAGGAGAATAATGATGGTAATATCCATGTATGTAGTGTATATTTTACTTTTTTTTATCTGATTAAGACATACATCCCACCCTGCCGTGTACAAACACACAATGATAAAGGTATATACATACATTGGAATTGTTTGGGTATATACATATGCCCATCTTATGGCCCTAAAGATCCCTTCTTTTAATCTTTTACGGCTCAACTATTTTTTTTGTTTTGTTTTTGTTTTGGCACTTTGTCAACTCCAATCTAAACTAACGGGGTGATCATGCATTCTCATCGGTTGGATGTTATTCCTTTTTTTTTCTTTATCAAGATCTTACACCTATGTGTAAGTCCCATATCTCATGGTATTATATTATTAATTATTACGAATCAAAGGAAGTTTTCTGACAGTCCTCAATTATTGGATCTTTCCATCTCATTTGGATCATCCTCTTTCCCTTTTTCTCCCATAATCATATAGGCGTCCGTAACATTCTTATGACAAGAACATGATGAGTACATTACAATTGTTACTGGCATTCATAATGTGCTTAAATGGTAAAGCTCTTCCCGGGAAAATTCTATACATAGTGAAAGCAAAAAATATTGATTGAAAGAGGAATTTCCTAAGAGAAAGAGAGTTTCCGGGATTACAAGACAGAAATAATATTATTTCCCATAAATAATTCATATCTGGCACTTTAGAAGGTTCAAAAAGGGATTTTCTCCCATAATTTTATTGAAATTCCACAAAACTACTAAAAGGAGGGCAGAGCAATTGAACTAGGAACATATTTATCATTTAATACTAAAGAAATCGTCTGTGTATAACCTTCCTTTAGTTTTAAAATGTAATAACGGTTTATTATTTTTATTAAAAAAATTATTGTCTCGGAAATAATGTTTCATTTACCGTTATTTTTTTTCCTTTTTTTAGACAAAAAAAAACATATAAAATACTACTATTTAATTTATTTCCTCCAAAACCGTCCCCTTTGATGTCAACTATATTCTGTATGTATGGAATTAAAGAAAAAAGATATGTTCATTGTTGTATAGACATGTACTTAATATGCTGGTTCAGTTGGGAAAGAAAATAAACAGAAGGATGAGAAGACAAAAGTGGATAATGGAGACAAAAAGGGGATTTTTTATATTTTTCTCTGTCCCTTTCAGTCTTTTGTATTGATAAAACGGACATGATCATCAAGTTTTTTTCTGGCTACTTGAACGGGATTTTAATCTTTTAATGGCTAAATGAGTTTTACCTAAAAAAATGCAACATGATTGTTTTATATCTTCTGCTCACTCTATGCTTAATCTCTCTCTCTCTCTCCCTTTATTCAATTTTCCTATATACCAATGAACTTGATTGACCAAGTCCATAGAACAACTTTGTGAGGTCGTTTCCAAGATTTTGTCCTTTGATTCGAGTCAATATTAAAAATTCAGGTATAGGTTAAGGAATTATATGGTTCGTCTGTGCTCTTTTCCCTTTATTCTTTTTCTCTTTTCTTTTCCTCCCTGTCCCCGTCAATACTTGAGACATTTAGTGGTGGATGTTAGGATGTGACACATGGATTAATTAAACCCTTTACATTGGTCAAAGATTTTTTTCTGCTCCTTCATCCTTCTCCATACTTTCTTCATTGTCCTTATCACACATCTGTGTCTTTGCCAATTGACATAATTGTTGATGCATTTATTTTGCTGGTGGTAAATCCTGTAGTTTTTTTTTTGGAAAAAATAAGTGGAATTTGACTCCATTGGCCTTGTTGGTAGAGTGATAAAAGATATCCTATGGGAAATATTACTGAGTAAAGGGGGAAATAATATTTTCCAAAAAACACAAAATCGTATAAAATAATTTGTTATTGTGTAGTGGAAAAAAGTGCCAGACGTTCATGACATTAGTATTTTAGAGCTTGAACATGTAAACAAAAAAAAAGCATATGGACATATATATCCAATTATTAAAAGGATATACCCCCTCCCTATCCGAGCTGGTGATCCCCATTTCTAGTGGGATCAAGTTCTTTACAATATAATTGTATATAAAAATTTGTTTGTTTACTTTTCCCTTCCTTTGTGCATACTTTTGAGTCCTCCGCAAAAAGGGGAAAGCTCTATGGGAGAGATCGTATAATCTCCACTAAAAGAAACTTTTCCTTGCGACATTTTGTAAAAAAAAACTACGTGCATATCCCCGTTTATTACACGTCTGCCGCGCGTCCTCATGCGTTATGAGGCATCCTCACAATAAAAAAAATGAGAGGTATTTATCACGAAAATTCAGTTAAATATTAACATTTATTGAGTAGCCTTTCTTTTACAATCGCGGCTTGGTCCCTCTTATTATGCACATCCTTTGTGAGGAGATGGGTCACAGCAGGAAATTTCCTGTAGAAAAAATAAATAAAAAAATAAAAATTTTCTTTAAAAAAAATAGCAAATGGCTTTTTCATCGCACGTCTTCTCTCAAATTGCAGTAAAAAGGGTTTTGTGGTATACTTTTTTTTTATAGGGGAAAAACTATTCGTGTGAATAACCCACCTTTGAGAAAGAGAAAGAGAGAAATAGAGGGAAATGCAGGGAGACGTGGACAGAGAGAAAGAGAGAGAAAGAGAGAGAGAGAGCGAGAGAGAAATGCATGGCTCTTTCCGTCATTTTATGGTCACCATTGTAAATTTATCTCCAATGTATAGCTAAGTTATGAAACCTTTTTTCGAATTCTCTCCTTGCAAACGAACTGTTTACATTTTGCGAGTGTTTCCTTGTCTCCTTCTATTTCCCCTCAAAAAGTTATATTGCCATGAGTGAGGCAAACCAATCTTGCAAATCCTGGGCGGCCAGTCTTTCTCTTTATGGAGAAAAGATTAAAAAATATAGACACACATGTACATGCATAAATACGCATGTGCATACAAAAGTTCATAAATACACATGTGCATACATGAGTTCATAAAAAAGGATTGTGTCAATTTCACGCTAGTTTGATCACTGCATTTCCAAATTATTTGGGTTACTTCAATGACCGTCTGGTCACCGTCTCACCGTCTCGTACGTGCCCAGTCTCTTTCTCCAAAAAATGAATAAAACTCCCTTATACATAGAAGAAAGTCTAAATTCCCATTTAATGTCTGCCAACTCCATGGCCGAAATATCCTCCTGTACTAAATGTCTGGCACACCTGGGATAAAGACGCAAAAGTGGTAAATATGACAAAAGAAAACCAAGGGGAAGGAAGAATGATTAAGAAGACATTAAAATGCAGTGCGATTGTTGTTGAAAAATATAGTTATAATCATTTCTTTAAGAAAATCCATTTAAGTTCCCATTGGCAGTCCCAAGGAGTGCACCAAGTACCGTTATAATTTTTTTTTTCGTTTTGGTTTTATTGCTTTTCCCCATCTCTCTTATAGGTCTACGGATGTATGTACTTATATAAAGAATTAACCTTTCAAGTAAAAAAAAAATAACATAGGGCTAAATAAAATTATGATATTCACAAACTTGTTTCCCCTCACTTTTTTTTCTGTTCAAACAAAAATATGTCCAAAATATTTTTAATCATAAAAACATTACAGTTTCGTCTCCCAAAGGAAATAAAACAAAATATCCATTTCTTTATTTTTTCTCACACAGACGCGTGTTTGGGGTTGTTTATATATATATATTTTTTTTTCTTTCTGTCAGGGATAATGTAGGGTCCCAAAGTATCTTCACCTTTCCGTGGGAGTTAAAGGGGTTTCTGTGTAATAAAAATATTTATGTTGGAATGGAAAAAATTATGTCAACCTCAAATTACCCTCAAGTTCCTAAGGAATACTCAACCCAAAAGGATCGACCCAAAGGATCAGCGTACATACCTAAGGCATTGCCACAGAAAAAGAGATTTACCCGATTGCTTCTTTACTTTTAAAGGCGTGGTTCTACTTTTGGGGACAGAAATGGTAAAAGTATTTACCATTTTGGTGAGAGAGAGAGAGAGAGAGAAAATAGTAAAAAGTGGTTGCGATTCCCACTAGTCATAAAAATTTTCTCTGTACGGACCTTTGGTGGCAGTAATTACCGAGACAAGGCTGATGTAATTAAAGTGGTTAATGGTTACATTTTTTAACGTTAATTAATTGTCAGGGGTGAGTAGTTATAGAAGATTATTATTATTGCTCCTTCTCATTCTTATGCTTATGACTACAATGACACGGGTTCTGTCTCCTTATCTCTCTCTAATTCCCTCTCTATCTCTCTATCCTACTTTCTCCCTAATTCCCTCTCTTTCTCTCTTTCCTTCTTTCTCTCTAATTCCCTCTCCCTAATTCCCTTTCTTCTTTCTCTGAGGTTCTCTCTCTGGCTCTCTTTCGCCGGCTCCCTCTCTTTCATTATTTTTATCTGTTACGCTTTCTCTCCCTTTCCTTCTTTTTCTCTCTCAGACTCTCTCTCTCTCTCATTCCTTCTTTTTCTCTCTCAGACTCTCTCTCTCAGGTTCTCTCTCGTTCTGTCTCTCTCTTAGGCTCTTTCTCTCAGAGTCTCTCTTACCTTCTTTCTCTCTCAGGCTCTCTCTCTTTCCTTCTTTCTCTCTCTCTCTCATGCTCTCGTAATCAGGCTCTCTGTCTCAGCCTCTCTCTTTCTCCCTTTTATTCTTTCTCTCTCTATATTCTTTTCTGTTTTGCAGTATCTCTCTGACTCTTTCTTACTTCCTCTCGCTTTCTCTCTCTCTGTCGCAATCCTCTCCGAGGGCGCAGAACCGTAGAGAGAAGATGGTTAAACAAACTAAGAGGAATATTTCCCCGTGCACAATAGGATAATATGCATTCTTATGCATTTGGTGGTAGCAGGATAGCCATTATAATTGGAGGTAGTGAGGGAGGATTAATGATGGCTATAACAAGGGACAGGAGATAGAGTGTAGGAAAGGAGCGCGGCGTTTAGTGGTGTTGTAATCCTCATATTTGGACAAACTTATCTCCTTCCCTACCAACTTGGTGCATACATTTCCCCCTCACGATTTTGTAAACTTGTACTTTTAATTAAGTTAATGTTCATTCAGAGTCATAAAATCAGCAGTCATTGTTTCTTGTCTGTGTTGTGTGTTCAGACTGTATAAACACACGTTTGTAATACTGTGGGACGAGACGGAGAGTGTGTGTCTGGGGGTATCCTTTCTTATTAGGGGGTGCAGGGAGAAGGAAAGAGACAAGAGAGACAACAAGAGGGAGACAGAGAGAGAGAGAGAGAAAGAAAGAGTGAGAGAAAGAGAAAAGAGTCCTTCCACAGAAATCTTATGCACACTGGTAACAAAGGGATAGAGAAAAAAATTGTGTACGGGAGTAAACAGAAGAATAATTATTATTCTACTGCTGTCAAACTTAAACCCATAAACAATATCAGGAGCACAAGTCATAAATTTTGACTCAACACAAGAGTCGAGTGGCTCAGCATATTTGTAACGTACGTAACAAGTTCAAACACGGAGAGTTCCATATAGAAGACGTAGAGGAGGAGGAGAAGGAGATAGAGAGAAAAGTCCCTTAAAGAAAAAAAAAATATGTATCACACAAATCATGAAAAAACTTATTGTTAATGTATTTACTCCCATTCTTATACATTATCGATTAAAAACTTCGTATAATAATAAGCTTTCCTCAGTAATTACACCACTTTACTTTACACTTGGATGGACCAAAAAAAATTTTTGTGTTTGCCCTCACTTCCATTATAGAGGAGGAAGAGGGGGTGAATTGTGTACTTAAATGTGTGGTTGTGAATATGTATTATGTGTATACGTTTGAGTGGTGTGCCTTCCCCTCCCCCTCCTGACAAAAGGTTAAAAAGACATACCTGTATTATTAACAGGCTGCAATGGTGGATGAACACTCATAAAAAATGAGTAATACGCCATATTATTATTCATTCATGTGTTACTAACTACTCACCTTTATAACAATGACGACCACGAGCGGGTTAAAGGGGCAAGGAAGGTATCTTGTGGTAAGAATATTAGGAAGAATACAGGGCTTCAATGGTGTGAAAAGGGTGTGAGGGAAACTGATTTTTTTTTACAACGGAAGTGAGAGCAACTTACAGGCGGAAGGAGAGATAGCCAGAAACAAAGGCAAGGACCAAGAGAGAGATACAGAAAATAAAGAGAGATAATAAAGAGACCGGAAAGGATAGGCGGAATGTACACACATTGAAAGGAAGACACGAAAGGAAGGGGATAAAACTGGAAAAAATTAAGAGACTGAAATGCAAGGAGAGAAAGGAAAGAGGACAAGAGAAGATAGAGAGACAGAAAGAGAAGAGGAGACACTGCGAGATGCTAAAGAGACAAACAAGAATAAGGAAAGGGACAGGATCAAGAGAAAAAAGAAACAAACCAGAAGCAAAGGAGTAGGTAGAAAACAAGCAAAGGAAATGGAGATAAGCACAAAGACAAAATGACAGAAAGAAACAACAAAGACAGAAAGAAGATACAAGAGACAAGGACAGGGAGAAGATACAAGAGACAAAGACGGAGAGAAGATAAAAGAGACAAAGACAGATAATTTGTCAGAAAGAAGAGAAAGGAAGATAAAAGAGAAAATACGGAGAAAAGCTGACGGAAAGAAGAAAAAGATAAACGAAACAAACACGGAGAGAAAATGACAGAAAGAAGAACAAGAGAGATAAAAGAGACACACATGGAGAGAAAATGACAGAGAGAAAAACAAGAGAGATAAAAGAGACAAACGTGGAGAGAAAAAGAAAATGACAAAGAACAACAAGACATATAAAAGAGGCAAACGTGGAGAGAAAATGACAAAGAAAAACAAGAGAGATAAAAGAGACAAACATGGGGGAAAATGGCGGAAAGAGGAGAAGTATAAAAGAGACACACACGGAGAGAAAATGACCGCAAGAACGATAAAAAGGACAAACACAGAATCAAAATGACAGAAAGATCGATATGAGGGACAAACGCAGAATGAAAATGACGGAAAGAAGAGCAAAAAAGAAAACGTCATAAAGACGAGAAAGGGGGAGAGGAAATCAGGAAGAGAAGAAATAAACAGAAATTAGAGGAAGACGGAGAGAAATGGCAACCACAGAGAGAAATGTAAAACATATTATTGAAAGGCGGAAATACAGGAGAGAGAAGAGAAATAGAGATATCGAGACGTATAGAGGGAGGACGACAAGAAAATAAGAGGGGTAAAAAGAGAAACAGACAGAGAGAGAGAGAGAGAGAAAGAAGCCGAAAGAAAATTGTACTAGCGTTCTTACATGAGCAAGTAAGTAGTGATTATACAATGTTTGAAATATTTTTGTAAAACAAAATTTAATGAGATTGCAATAGTTTTGGTTGGAGCCTTATAATTACTTTCGTGCGCCCTTTCTTCCTCCCAATTTAAAAGATGTATCTACATCTATGCATATGTATATATCTATGTAATTTTCGTGTTAATTATAAATTCTCTTTTTAAAAAACACGATACACTCTTCTCCTTTGCCTTGTCTTCTATGTATGTAGGTTGCAATTATCGTCGTCCTTTTACAGAGTGTGGAGGATACCATTTGCCGTATGTACGTGAGTGCATTGAATAGCTTTTTTTGCATAAAATGAATCTTTGCTCTACATTACTTATTTTTTTTGATGCAATCAATAATTTCTGTTTTAAAAGGAAATTCTGCCGAACCTTTTCGTTTTTCAGTATTGTGCTTCTTTCTTCTTCCATGTTTAATAACTTCTCTGCGTCCTGTTTTCCTTTTTTTTCCCCTTTTCAGTGGATGCCTTCACGTATTGCTCTTTAAGTCTTCAGCTCATCAACCAACAATCTCTTTGACTTGCCTGATTTTGGAAGATAATCACAGATTAAATACCAAAATACTTTTTTTTTCTCTCTTGCTTCAGTTTTTTTCTTCCTTTCAAATTTGCGTGAAAGATACGTGTTTTTTTAATTAAGTCAGGAGGGAAAAAAATTACAGACATGATGAAGCGTGTGAAGTGTAAAATGCGGACATGGATGGAAATCGTATAAAATTGTTATTGATCACAAATCCATGGCAGACACTTTGACAATACGGTTACCACTTTACATAGGGCAGATTTTTCAGTTAACAATTAAATCAGTGCAATTGATTATGCGTGACTTTCCTAGATGATTATGTTGGATTTTAATACCTACTGAACATTCAAAACTTGTTTCAACTCCCTTCCTCTGTCTTTTATCCCCTTTTATTATTTTACTTCCTCCAATTCTTTATCCCACTTGTTCTCTTGATTTACAATTAGTTTAATTCTCTTTTTACCGTATTTTTTCCCCTGTCGTCTTTCTTTTCTTCCTCTCTTCGCTCTTTGTCTTCCTCTTGATGTCTCTTTACTGTATATCTCTATATTTCACTCTATTATCTTTCTCCCTTTGTCTCTCAATTATATTTCTATCGCTTTGCCTCATCTCTCAATTTTTTTCTCTTTTCTCTGTCTCTTTAATTTTCTTAAACCTAATAATCGGATTTTCTCTTTGTTGCCCTCTCTCTTTCTCTTCTCGACGTTTCCTCTCGTTTTTCTCTCTCTTTCTTCTACCTTTCTGCCTCCTGATGTCTCTCTCTCTTTATTCTCCTTTTCTGCCTCTTAATTTTTCTCGTTTCTTTCTCCTCGTAATTTCTCTCGGTCCTCTCTTGTCTTCATTTTTCTCGTTTCTTTCTCCTCGTAATTTCTCTCGGTCCTGTCTTGTCTTCATTTCTCTGAGTTCTCTTCTGTCTTAATTTCTCTCTCTTTTCTCTCTCTTCTTAATTTCTCTCTTTTCTCCCTTTTTTCTTAATTGTTTATCTATTTTTGTCTCTTTTCTCCCTTTTTTATTAATTGTTTATCTATTTTTCTCTCTCTTCTTAATTTCTCTTTCTCCCTTTTTCTTAATTGTTTTTCTATTTCTCTTGTTTTTATTTCCGTTGTTCGTGTCTGCTGTTACTGGCACCTTTATATCTCTGTCCGATTTTGCTCCTCACGGATTTTGGTTTCTGTCTCTTGAAGATAGTTCTTTATTTGGTTCCTCGTTTTTGTATCTGGTTCGTTCCTGTTCCTTTTGGCTAAATCCTCTTGTTTGCCTTTAAATCCTTTAATTCCTTTATTTTTCTCTTTTCCTTATTTCCCTGTCTCTCATCTTCCTTACAGCTACTTTCCTTTTCCCTTTTCTGTCCCATCTCGCTCTCTTCCAAGTCGTTTAAACAGTTCTATTGAGATTCACCTTTCCATCCATATCCTAGATTAAATTTCTAATTGAACTTCCCCCACGTACTTCGAATTCACAACATGACGCATTCCACGTAGGCTGAGATTCTGTGGGGAAATGGAAGAGGAGTTAAGTACATTGAACACGATGAAGAAGAGACGAAGAGGACGAGAACGGATTATAATACAGTTTGCCGTTCACCGTGCAAGCATCCCAAAAAATTGTTATTAAAATGTCTACCTGATAATGATACTTGAATATATAGCCAACGGATATCTATTTTAAAAAATTGCAGGTGCCAACATATTTGGTGCAGTGCATTAGATATTCCATGCATTTCCTTCCATTTTCCAGGGAAAATGCATTTGCAAAGTTAAATACTGGGATGATCATCATCTCTGCCTTTATTTCTTCTCCCTCCTGTCTCCCTCCCTCTTTGTCTATGCTTTGTTTCCTTAAACGAAAAAGTGCGGAGAGGGTTAAACAACTGTCAGTCTGTCAACATTTTCCATTAACCAAGAAAAGTTTATAGATGTGTGTCCACGTCATTTCTCAAGTGTGGATTCCACGAGGGTGAGAAGGGGGGAAAAAGCGTTTTCAACCCATTTCTAACAGTAACCTTCGGTAAAATGTTTATGGAGCAAAAGCCCTTGGCTTGATTTGCTTTCGGAATACATTTTTTTAAGACCTTTTCTCACATGCTCTTATTACAATCGAGACCTTGTAAATGCAATATTAACTTACCACAACGTTCCCATCTTTTTCTTTCGCAATTTTAGGGGTTGCTGGAAATGTAAAATCACCATGCGCCAAGCTTTTTAAAGTATTAGAGGAGCACACAAATGAATTGTGTGGAAGAAAGCGATATGCCAATTATATTTCCCTTTCCTATTTACAAATAGGTATGCATGCATACCATAATACTTATAATAGTTTTCATGAAGACTAGCATAATAAATGGATGAATTCTCTCCCACTCTTTCTGGCTTTGTTTCTCCATCTTTTTTTTTTATGAATTTCAGTTCAAGGATTATTTTAACCCTGTGTTGAATAGTAAAGAAGATGTAAATTCGTATTTTCATATGTATAACAATAATATAGTGAGAAAAGAAACAAAAATGAACAAGAACATAAAACAATTTTTTAAGGGCCTTTCTCTCCAATTACTCCCTGTGACTGTCCAGGTGCTGGGGATGTGTAGACAAAGAAAGAGAACAAGTATTTATAAATGTAGAAAATAATAAAAATCTGTGTGTGTGTACAAAAAGAAATTTGGAGATTACCGAAGCGTAAAATATTTTGACGGACCAAGTTAGAAAAAAATGGACTTGTTACAAGACTGTTTTTTTTTATCAGGGCCATGTTGTGATGTGTGTAAACTTGCTTTTTTTAGTGCAACTTCAGCGAAAAAAACACTCATAAAAATTTGGAGAGAGAGAGAGAGAAAGGTGAGGACGATGAGAGAAAAAGAGGAAGTTCCTCTTGTAACAACTAATATTAATCCCCGAATTGTCTCTCTCACGCTTTATCACTATTCTTCTCTATATTCTCTCTCCATGTGTCTCGTTCTACATTATTCTCTTTCTCTCTTCTCGTATTTTCTCTCATTTGTTGCATTTCTCCCTTTCTCTCCCTCACGTTTACCTTTTGTCTTATCTCTCTTCCCGCCTTTTTCTCTCTCCCTTCCCTTTTTTCTTTCGTTTCCTGTCGTTCTCACTCTCCCTTCGCTTTTATTTTCTCCCTTTTTCCGTGTATTTTTCTCTCTTTTTTCCTTTGTTTCTCTCTCTTTCCTTTGGCTTTCTCTCACTTTCCTTTGGCTTTCTTTTTCTCCCTTCCCATTTGTTTTTGCTAATTCTTCACGTCATTTTTCACTCTCTTTTCTTTTCTTTTTACTCTTTTCCTCTCTTTTTGAGTCTTTTTCTAACTCCTTCTTACACGTTTTCTCTGTCTTTGTGTGTGTCTCTCTCTCTTTTCCTGTCTTGTTTTTCTCTGTTTTCCTCTTTTCTCTCTCTTTCCTTTTGCTGTCTCTATTTCCTGTTTTCCTATTTCTCCCTTGCCTTTTGTTTTCTCTCTTCCGCTCTCTCTCTTTCTTTATGTCATTTCTCACTCTCTCTTTCCTTTAATTTTAAACCTTTTTTCTCGCTCTATTCGAGTCTTTTTCTCACTCTTCTTTCAATGTTTTCTTTCTCCCCTTTTCTCTCTCGCTTTCTCTGTCTTTTTCCTGCCTTGTTTACTCTTTTCTCTTTATCTTTTTATCTGATAGCTTTTCCTGTCTTCCTGTCTCTCCCTTCCGTTTTGATGTCTCCCTCTGGCTTTTTCTCACTCTTTTTTCCAGTCCTTCTCCATTTCTCTTCACTTTTGTTGTCTGTTTTCCCCTGCATTTCTCTCCCTGTTCATCCTGTCCCTTTCTCACTTTTCCCTCTACCGTGTACTCTAATTTCATCTAGAATCTCATCCCACCCAACAATCACCAGCATTTACAGAGTTTTTAGTAATTTTTCACTTAACCACAATTGTAAAGACTTAAGAGATTGATCCTGTTAAACAACGTGATGGACACGATAGATGGTCCAGACAATGCTCCCCCGCGGGTTCCACTCCCCATGTGGTATTTTATGTGGTAAAGCAAATTGATTTATGAGTAATATATTAAGTATTTTATAAATAAATACATGCCCACTTACAAGCTCCCACTTTTTTCCCATTTCCGCTCTCCGTCCCTATCCTGTGTAGGTTCAGGGGAGACGTGTACAAACAATACGAGCTTCGTTGGTCACCAAAATTTCTTCTTGGTTCCCAGCTACAGATTTTAAACCATTTCCCTTCACTTTGGTTTCATTTCCCTCTGGAAATCATTCGGTAGAGGGGATTGGGATTAAAAAAATATCAAAAAAATTCTGTTCTCGTTAGGATTTTTCAGAAGCTCTCTCCCCGTCGCTTCATATCAAAAGGGTTGACTAACAAGCGCCTATTGTTTTCCCTTTACATTTTATTGTGTGGATTTTTCTATTTTTATGGGTATTTTTAGTGGTAGCAGGAATGCTGGTTGTGGAAGCCCGTCATGTTTCCCCCCACCCGGCATTTTCATGGAGGGGGAGGGAAAGGTTGGACAGAAGCAAAAAAAAAAGCTCCGAGGCTGGACACTTGTTTGATCTTGTCTTTTTTATACGGATGCTATAAACATTTTACGCGGAAGTAATATGTAATGTTAATAGTTGGAGGAAACAAATAAAATGGTACGGAGTAGGTGGATTATTACTTGGATTTAACGTCAGTTTGCTCTTATAAGCTACCAATAAGTATTTCTATTTTTCTTTGTATAAAACTACCAGTTCTTGAACAATTTTTTTTAGTGAGAAGAAAAAGACTGGAACCATTAAAATGGTGTGGAGTGTGTGTACAAGTCAACCCGAAGGGAAATCTAACCCGCTGAGTGGTACGTGTCACTTGTGGTTGAACTACCTACTTATCATAAAAATCGAAATTCTCTGTCTCGCTATCTTTCACTCTCTTTTTCTCTCTCTTTCTCTCGTTCTCTCTTTTTCTCTCTTTCTCTCTCTTTCTCTCTCTTATTCTCTCTTTCTCTCTTTTTTCCTTCACTTTCCTCTCTGTCTCTCTTTCTCTCTTTTTTCCTTCACTTTCCTCTCTTTCTCTCTTTTTTCCTTCACTTTCCTCTCTGTCTCTCTTTCTCTATCTCTGCACTCACTCCCTCTCATTAGGGAGAATCTTTGAAACATTCCCCATACCAAAAAAAAACAAACTTCAACCGTATTTTGCGCTCTTGTTTCTCTCTCTCACTAATTTTTGATGGGAATTTACAAGTAAAAGACCATTAAATATTCCCTATACCCCAGCATTGCCTTATAGCCTTCTCATGATGTATAACATTTTTCCACCACTGTTTAAATATTTATTCAGAGGGGAAAAAAGGGATATAATGAGGAAATTTGCTTCCCAAGCTAATTTGTGCTGGGGAGGTGCTTTGGAGACGACGCCGCAACCACCACTACTCTAATCCTATGGGAGTATGTAGTCGCATTTTTTTTAAAAGGCTATAAAATACTACTACCATTTTGTGGCATAACAGCGTGGTGGAAAAAGAGAGTTGGCTATATCATTTGACAAAAGATGTATACATATACAGTCCCCTTTCCAACGGTGGAGGAAAGGGTCATAGGCGCATTAAATTCTGCAGCCATTAAAAAAAAGTGCGATTACAAAAGGATGACATCGGACATGAGTACATCCTGTTGTCTCTCGCGTAGAGTCAATGTTGTCGGAGTTATCTCTCTCTCTCTCTCTCTCTCTCTCTCAATACTTCTCCTTCTTCATCCGACTTTCATTGATGTTGTTGACGATGACTAAAAAGTCATCAGAATGGGTGCAGTTGTATGTATTTCAAGTATACTATACGGAAAATGATATATACGTACATACTTATGAAGTACATTTATTTGGTGTATAAACGCCATGTCTAATATTCTACGATTGAACTCACGTCGCACATCATTTGACTCTCGTAACATCATCCCTTTTCTCTCTCTCTCTTTCTTTCTCTTTTTATACTTCCCTCTCTCTTTCTCTCTTCCTCGCTCTTTCTCTCTTTCTCTCTCTTTCCCTCTCTTTATCACTCTCTCTTTCTTCCCCACTCTCTGTCTCTCTCTTTCTCTCTCTTCCCCACTCTTTTCTTTCGCCTTCTCTCTTCCTTTCCCGGTCTCTTCCTCTCTCTTTGTATTTACTCTCTTTATATTTATTTATGTCTCCTTTTCTCTCATTTTCCCTTTTTCCTTCTCTCTCTCTCTGACTCTTTAACCGCTTGTCTCATGGTCCTCACCATCTCCACTGGTGTGGAATAAGCACGTGATTGGCATTCTGCTGAGGTCCCTCTAATATTTCTTAATCCTGTATGCAGAATAATGTATGTAAATATATATAAAAAAAAAGCTTAAACTCCACAAGATTTATATGGCTCTTCCTCTCCATCCATCTCTTTTGAGTGGTGCGTAAGGGATAACACGTGATTAAATATTATTATTACTTTTTTTTAACGAATTCTACCGCATCTCGACAATCATAAGCATGTTGGTACATCTTCCCCCATTGTTTGTATCAAGTCCCAGGGAAATCCTCTTTTTCATAGAAATTCCTGTATACGTTCTGGTTGAAATAAAAAGGGGAGTGAGAGGATATTATGTGGTGTGAACAATTTTTTTGTATTTAACAAACGTGCAATCACCATTTTTGTCGCACTGAAGACATTTCTCCTCTTTTCTCTGTTGTGCGGAGAGAAATAAGACGAAAGGGATTTCGTCAATGATGAGATGAAGATGATGGTGAGGTAAAGAAGGAGTTATTCGATATGAAAATTATTTTTTTTCAACATGGTCATGCCATACAGTTGAGAGTCACCCCAAATACAGAGGACATCTAAAAAAGATCGGGTTGAAGGAGAATTTACGTGCATAGATGCTTGAGGATAAATTGTACACAAAAATAGTTGTGGGCGTACAAAGTGTACAAAAATCCTGACAAAAGTCACACAAAGGCTAATAATTGAATTACAATCGCCACCCCACCAGGCGTTGACCACAATCATTTTACCAATGCATGTCGTTGTGCCCATTTCTTTCTCTCTCCCTCTCTTCCCTTTTACCTTAAAATCTCTTCACACGCAAAAAAAAAATGTGTGAAAGTAATGTATTTTATTATTATTATTATTTTGTCTGCTTGAACAAAGTTTTTCTTCCCTTTTCTGCTTTCGTTTGATCACGTGTGTAAGCACCAATCCCTGTCTCATGTCATTAGTGTACACACAGAAAAAGTAGGGGCTCGTCAGTGCTTTAAAAAAAAACATTGTCATAAGGGATGAAACTCATTGAGAACAGCTTTTGTAGATGGACATGGTGACATTAAACGTTTGAAGAGCTCCTCCGGACCAACTTACCAACTAATGACCACGTTTCTTTCACCAGGACGTGAGTTAATAGGGACGTAATGGTGTGAGGAGGGAGTACCACATGTCAAATCTCCGTGGTAATGAGGCAATATTTAAGGTCACAAGTCTTTTCTCCTTTCCTTTATTTTTTTCTACAGATTTTTGTGACTCAAAATGTTTTTTTTTTCTCAGATGGAGAATCATGTACAATCAAATTTTCCTTCCCATTCTTTCTGAAATCAAAATAATTATGGCTGCACGGGTCTAAACCAGAGTACAAATGTACCCATAGTACTTACTATGACTGGCTTCTTATGTAAATATATAAGGTATTTACAAAAAGGGTTTGGATCCCCCAAAAAAGAGGAAAATCCATGTTTCCCCAAAAGACAAAATATATTGCTAAAAAACAGAGAAAGCAAGTGAAGATGCCAGGCCGGAGGTGAAGGAGACATGTTAGACGAGAAGACGAGATTAGACTGAGAAATATAAGGGAAGTTGAGGTTGGAAAAAAAGAAAAAAACACGAGAGTCCAAGAAAAAAGAGAGGAAGAAGGAAGACAACATTTGGCTCTCAATAATGATTTGATTAGTCGGGTGGAGAGGTAACAAGGAAATGAGGAGATCTCCTGATTTCATTCATATGCTATATAAGCCTCCTATGACAAATAAGAGGAAGACGAGAGGGAACATGCTGACGATGTGAGACAAATTGAACTCGGCCCACATTATTTACATGACACGAGAGATCAACTTTTATTGCCGGAGTTGCTCACCTTCTCCTCCTCCTCCTCTTCATGCTCCTATTCACTCCATCCACCACGACATGTTCGTCGAGGGATGTATAAGAAGGGAGAGAGACAAAGAGAGATAGAGAGAAATGGAGAGAAAGAGAGAGAAAAGAGAGAGAGAGAGAAAAACACAGAGAGAAAGGAAGAGAGAGAGAGAGAGAGAGAGATAAATAGTGATAAAGAGAGAGAAAGAGGGAGCGAAAGAGGGAGACAAATGGAGAAAGAGAGAGAAAGAGAGAGAAAGAGAGAAATAGTGATAAAGAAAGCGAGAGAGAAATAGAGAAAGAGAGAGAGAGAAATAGTGATAAAGAAAGAGAGAGACAAATAGAGAAAGAGAGAGAAATAGTGATAAAGAAAGAGAGAGACAAATAGAGAAAGAGAGAGAAATAGTGATAAAGAAAGAGAGAGACAAATAGAGAAAGAGAGAGAGAAATAGTGATAAAGAAAGAGAGA